>PVKA01005532.1:0-89753 GCA_004027165.1 Ctenomys sociabilis
GCCTGGGGAGAGTCACATGAAGAGAAACCTTTCTCTCAAGCTCTCACAGAGAGCAATCTGGTCAAGCATTGGCCGTGACTCATCCACATGGATGACACAGACAAAGGAACTACAGAATAATGTACAGGACTACAAGATAAACCCTGAGAGGACTTCAATGACCACATAGGAAATATAAAGTTCTTGTGTTGGTATATAACTCTTGATCTACCTAGGTCTTAAGTATCCAGCAGAAAAGTATAAAAATTAAGTATACATCGTGAGCCCATAATATTAAGCTGAGCTGTAAACGGATATGGTCGACAATTTCTTTGAATAACTCACTATGGTTGTAGAATGCTGGACTCTGTTGGATTGTGGTGTCGAGTTCAACACCTAAGTTAGTTGAATGTCAATGGAGTGCCCACTTTTGACAGGTGTAGACAAAGGAAGGGTTGTAGAAAGAAAAAATCATGATGTGTGTGTATAGACAGTACAGTTGGGATAGATAACGCTGTGCTTCTACATAAGTCTATGAGAGGCAAGATCTGCACTAATGGTGGTTGACACTACCATTTATTGAGGACAGAGTAGCTACATCATTTGGGATTATTGTCCCTGGTAGACTTGTTTCTACGTCCCTTTAAAATTTACTCAATTATTTATTCATTTCTGGTTGAAAATATTTATATTTATGTTACATTCTAAGTACTATTTCAGTAATATTATATTTTGACATTCAAATTGATATATCTGTAACCATTTGGAAATCACTCATTTGCTTCGCTGGGTGTCCTGGAACATGCCACCAATTGAGTGAGTGTTTACTCATAGCACTACTAATTCTCTTATAGTGTGATATGACCTACGTTAACCTTTTACGTCAACATCTTCCCTCATCCTAGAGGTATTATTTATCACTAGATCCAGATAGCTCTGTTTGGAAAGGACCCTGGCAAGCAAGATGAGGGAGCTTGTTGTTCTTCTTGCTATTGGGACTTCCTTTCTTCTTGTACTCTATTTTCCTCTTGATTCTCCAATAATGTGTGTATTACACTATTGTACTCTTTCTGTCATTCTTAAATATTCTACTCCATTTTATTTTTCCACATTTTTTTCTCCCTTTGGATATGACATCAGGAAATTTTCTCAATTTTGGAACTCACTATTTATCTTTTGTAGAGCTATTTATACTCCATCAAAACACTCATCATTTCTGCTATAATATTTAAGATTTCTAGAATATTCTTTTGATTTTTTTTTGATTGCCTATCTTTTTTTTGTATTTTTGTACAATGTCTACACGGTCTCACTGCATAGATCAGACTCATAGTGATCCTCCTGTTTGCAGCCAACCAAGTGCTGAGATTACCGTTGCATGCCACCATGCCCAGTCTCAATAACCACCTCAGCATGCCCTGGGGGTGGAACTGGCACTGCAGGCCTGGGGATCGAACCCTCAGCCTCTGCGTCTGTCTAAGCAGGTGCTTTAATTTGCTGAGCTATTTGGCTGGTACTTTGATGTGCCCATCTTTTGGTATGAGACAAATATATTCTGATATATTGTGTGCTTTTAATATGAGAAAAAGTTCTGTTCTAATTTAGTCATAATATTTTTCAAATCTCACATTCAATATTTCCAAATACTGACACACTTAAACCTGCTTCTGTTGTTTTGTTTCATCTGACTGTTTTTCCTTGACTTCTAGCCCCTCTCACATCTTTTTTGGCTGAGAATCATATGCTGTCTTAACTGCCGTGGATGGTGTCACTGGTCGTTTGCTGTGAACTTTATGTTAAACTTTGTAGGAATTTTACTCTCTTTAATGTACAACTTGGCTGTAGATATCAGATGATTTAATTTCTTCCATTCCTTTGCATGTCTATAAAATTATATCTTAAAAAGTAGCTGAAGCCTATTTTTCTTTCACACATTCAAGGTTATGGTAAAGCATAGATATGTTGGAAGTTTGGAGGAAGGATGGAAAATACGTAATAACGTTACCATTAAATCCAATCTTTTAGTTGAACTGTATTGTATGGGTATGAATTTTAGAAACATTTCTCACCTTATGCAAGGAACTGTAGTTGGCTAATTTTTCTTCTTTGCCTGAGTGGGTTTTTGTAGTTGAAGGTTCTGGGAATGTTTCTTAATGACTGTTTTCCCTTTGCTTCTAGCAGAACTCAAAGTCTTTTCTTTTGTTCTTTACCATGAAAGTCTTGCGAGGCATTAAAGTATAAAGCCTATGAAATTATGGAGCTTTGAAAGATTTCAGTCACCCAGGAGCTCTCTTTCTCTCACTAGACTACACAAAACTCCCAGTGATTTGTCAAATTTATCATTTAGGAGTTTCATCAGTTGCACCGGCTTCTACTCCGAATGAGCTGACTTTGGTGATGAGTCTTTGTAAGTGTCTGCCTTTCTAGATTTTTAGGTTGTGCTTTTCCCTGTGACCTCAGTTTTTTGATACGTTTCTAAAAAGTCTTTGATTGTTCAATTTTTCCCCATTATTCTTGTTAAAGCAAGGAGCCATGGCTTCCTAGCTTTTCTCAGGTCAGAACTGACAACCAGTTTTTAGAGGTGTTGAAATTACTTATTTTATTCGAGCCTCTAATAGTTTGCCTACAAACATAAATGCATCATTAATATTAAAATCTATATAAAATCATCTGCACTTCGAATTTAAATTTTTATGTTGATCCAGTGACCTTGCAGGAACCTGAAAGTATAACGACTAAACAAAGGCACATATATGTCATTCCAAGTTCAAGGATCTTATATTAAAAGGAAAAGTAAAATTTAAATGTATTAGTTCACTACGGAGAAGAAAACCACTATAGATAACAGTGCTAAAGAAAAGACAACCACCAATAAACGCATAAGTAAATAAGGAGAAAATAAATGGGAAAATTAGGTGGTTTTAGTTTTTAGTATTATTGGAGTTGAAATACCTAAATCATAAGGAAAATATATGTGTAAATAATAAAACATAAAGACAAAAGCACTTTAACATGAATACTACATCTACTTCAGTGCCGTTTTAAATAATTTTATATCTTTCGCATGTTGACTTAATATTTACTAAAAATTTACAAATCTTAGAATCAGTAATCATTTTTCTGCTAAACTTGATACAAGTTTATTTTCCCAGTTCATCACATTGTCACCATTATTTATTTGGTAACTTAATACAAGAAATTCTAACACATTTTCCCTTACTTACACTCATAAATTATCACTTGACTGAGGAATAACCAAGTATAATTTTAAACAAGAAGTGATATTTATAAATAATTATATAAAATACTTCATGTAGAACAGTAATTTTAATTATTTACATAATTTAACAAATAGTGTAGTGGATTGCTAACTGGTGGTCAACTTGTTACACCCAGTTGAATTGAAGTAGCGTGGTGTCGGTTGTGAGAGGCCCACCTGAGGGTTGTTGCCAGTAGAATAAGAGGCAGAACTGGAGAAATTGTTGAGAGGCTATTAAGGAAGCTATTTGGGGAAGCTGTCAGAGTTGTTGGAAGCTGCTAGTTCTCTTGAGCTATTTGATGTAGGGCCTTTCATGATGGCTTTTCTGATGAACTGGGCTGTTCTTGTCAGAAGAGAAGCTTGGGACATCTTTGTTACTAAAAGTGGACATGGTTCACTTTGGGGCACCTCTGGTCCACATCTTGAGCATTACTTCCTGGCTACAGAGAGGAAAATGGTGCACTGCTCAGTCTCCTGGAGAAGTTCAGGCTGGGTTTCTGGTGGAAACTCAGCTTTCTTCATATCTGGAGGAGCTCAGGACCTCACTGTTGCTGAGGATTGCTGTGGTACTTCTGGAGGGGGGGTGGGTGCTCTGCTCTTACCTTGCTCAAGGTAAGAACAAAGCATTGCTTCTTAGCTCAGTTCAGATCCCTCAGCCTGCTGGCACAGATCCTTCATCCTATTGGCATAGACTTTCTAGCTTCCACCTTTAGGTCTTTTCAGTGAAGACCATTGAAGTGAGGCTACATGAGACTTGGCCCTATGCCTCTAGTTGAATTTGTGCAAAGCATGGTTATAGGAAGTAGATGTTCAGATGGATTCATGAAGGATATTAGGATCCAGGCCCTCAGCTGGATTCCTCGTTCTTTAGTGTGTGGACAGGTTTCCTGCACTTTTTGTGTATAATTCTTTGGGAGATTATAAAATAATCTTATAAAGTGGATCCTGTGTTGTATTGTCACCCTTGAAAAATCCCTAAATCTCAACAAATAGTGTGTAAGAATAGACAATAGTGAGAAAATACATGAAATAGTCTTGTCTACTCCAAAAACATGGTATCTGCCACTCAATTTTTTGTAATTTCTGCTGTAATTCCTTTTGAATAGATGTCAAGCAGTCTTGACATTTGGATTACTAATACTGGATCATTCTTTGTTTTTTGTTTTTTTTTTTTTTTTTTTTCTGTCTTTTTGAGACAGGGCTTCCATCCACAGTTCAGGCTGTCACTGAACTCACTTTGCAGTCAAGACTGGCCTCAAACTCACAATGCTACTTGGTACTCTTGCCTCATCCAAGTGCTGGGATTATAGGCAGGCACCACCACGCCCAGTTTGGATCATTGTTTTTTAAGACAACATGGGTGAGTCAACAAATACCTCAAAGATGAAACTATTAATTCATGGTACATTGTATTTCTTTATTTCAAAATGACATATACACATGAAAAAATATACGTATATAATACAAAAATTTGAGATGAGATTCAAAAGTAGTTTCTAAATCAGCATAAAAATTCCTGAATTCTTAAAGCAATGATTTCAAACATTACTATTACTGGTATGTACAGAAATCTAACTATTCTTTTCACTCCCCAAAAATCTTATGAAAAACTCATGCTGTGTATAGAAATGCTTGCTCCTGAATCATGACTGACACAGATGTGCATCATTCTTGACTTGCCCATGTTCATGTTCTCAAGTCAGTCTCTATTATTCCTTTTATCTGACACAGTGAATTAGAATGCTAGCCTTGAAGGACTGGAGCCACAGAAAGATTTAAATCGTTGGAGCAAACAGCTTTGTTCCTGGAGAGTTAGCAAAAATTTTAGATAATTGAGTAAAAGAAAAACAAAGTGCAACATATGTTTTGGAAAGCCACTCCCATGATAAACTTCTTTATTATTACAACATATACTGCCTTATTCAAAATATAATGAGGAATACATTATATTCATAAGACAGTTGTTTGACAAATCTACACACTTAAAGTTCTTTAAACTACCATGTCATAGGAATTAAGTTCTTAAATGTAGGAGAAATATCATATCTGATAATTTAAAATTAAAATTGATGTTTATTAATGGAACATCAAATCAAAATTATTATTTTTTTAAATGAATAACAATATTATTGTGATTTGTTGTATTTATATCCTACAAATTGAGGGATATCTAAATTATCTAAAGATAATTTCAGGAGGTGAGCTAATTAATTCAGGCAGTGTCTGAATACTAAAATAAAACTTAAGACACATATTAGAAATAAGAAAGTTTGTAAATTATAGTTTCTATATCAGGAAGAGTGTATAAATGGAGTAGTGCAAGAAACAAGTTATAAATAGAATTGGAACACAAATGAATAGACAATCAACAAAGCCAAATTGCTTTGCCAAGAACAATGCTATTGTTACTTTGGCAGAAATTTTGCTAAAGAATGAAAGAAAATGATGACAAAGAAAGAAGAAGGCAGAAAAAGATCAAAATACAGGGAGGATGAGGAAAATGTAGAAGGAAGGAAAAGCAGATATGAAAGAAGAAGAAAGAGAGTAATGGAAGAAGAAAGAGCTTACTGATGGGAATGAAAAAAATGATAAAAATGCTCAGAATCAAAAGGGATTTTATCTGATAAACAAAGAATTCAAACTAGCAAACAAGTTACAAGTGTTCAAAAACAGAAATGATAAAATGAATGACATTTAGAGATAAATTGACCTAATGGTGATTCTTTTATGAATAGATTTAATAGACACGTACAAATATGTGTTTTTCAAACTGCCCATTAGAAATTCATGCCAGTTCAATTCCTAGGAAGTTCTGCCTGGAAACTGTCTAAATGTATGTAAGTTGTGAAATGGGTAAATTTCTTGTGTGCATAGAGGAACCAACAACCAACTGCAGGTTCAGGTTTATCTTTCCTGAAGTCGGTGAGTTTTCTTATTAAGTGGTCTTTCACCTTCATTGTAACAACCAGCAATAGCACTATAAGGAAAGCTGCCCCAAGTTCAGAAATATTTCTTGAAATTTTCTCTCAGGTTGACCTTTAAATTACATGGGAGAAATTCGCAGCACTAAATCACTGATTAATTCATTTAGCGCATGTGCAAGCAGGATGTATAATGCTCAGTGAGAAAAAATGTCCTCATTGCTAGGGTCCCCTTGCAAACTTTCATGCAAATAACAGACACAGCCTTAGATATATCATAAAACCTCGTAGCATATTACACCGTGAGCCCTGATTGCTATGAGGGAGCTTAGATACATTCAGAAGGAATTTCATGAGCAAGAAATTCTTAATTGCAGGAGTATTGGAGTCATTGACCAGAATTTGAGTACATTTTTCACTCACTCTAAGTGTATTTGCATATGTGCATGTAGTACATCAGCATATGCATTTTTCTATCTAGCCCCTCTTCTGTCTGTCTGTCTGTCTTTGTTTCTGTCTGTCGTCTCTTTCTCTGTCACTCTCTGCCTCTGTCTGTCTCTCTCTCTCTCTCCTTGATTTATCCTCTTTAAAGGAAAATATTTATGTTGTATTTTTTCTCCAGCAAAGGGATGGAAGGTTATACATAATATTGGATGTCGTGGGAATTCCAGGGAAGAAGAGAGTGACATGTATTTTGGGGAAATTGGTGAAATCCAATACCAAAATCACAAGTTTATCTGATTGTGTGGGAGGAAAGAACACATAATTCGAAGAGAAAATGTTGCAAGGCCCCAGTAGTGAGGAAAATGTTAGGTTACTTGATGTTGTGCCCCATCCCCCAACTAAATGTATGGCAGATGCTATAAGGTGCCAAGCTTGCTTCTGCTTGACACATGCGATTAATCCGTCTCCCGTTTAGGAAGGGCTATATGTAACGGTCGCCTAGTAGTCATTTTATCAATTCATGAGACACCATACTTAGCATTCATAAGTTGAAGAAAAGAGATTTAATTTACCTGAGGGTTTCAGGGAATTTAATACCTGTTGACAGAATTCAAGGCAGGAATATATAGGGGCAGAAAGGCTGCTTAGTTCCAAGCAGCATTTTGGGGGAGCACTGCCAGCAAAAATGGTCAGGGAACACATGGAGACCCCAAAGTCACACCTTCATGACCCACGGAGACACACTGAAAAGTGTGGTGGAGGTGGTTGTTAAAGGAAGCAAGCTGCCACCTCGAGACATACACATTTCTGCAACCTGATTTGCTAACCTCTTTCAGGTAGCATGGGAGGAATCATATGTGATCATGGTAGAAAAGGAACCGTGTTTTAGATAGAGAATTAACTTCAGCTACGTTATTCAGAGAAACAATTTTCCAGAAATGTTTGTCTGCTATAACCACTGAACTGTGTTTTTCTTTTTAGCTAGCTGAATATATATCGATTGCAGACTATGTAAATATTCAGCCTGATGTTCATATTTTGTGGTGGATTACCTTGACTCAATGAAAAAAAAAAAAAGTATGAAGGGACCTGCAAGTCTGTTTGTTGAAAGACTTGCTTCCAAGAATGCAGCTGACTCAGACTTGGCTGCATCTCCAACTAATAAAAATGAAAGCTATTTCTTTGGATGGAGCCTTATCTCTCACTCCAGTGCCTTAAGCAAAGCTGCTGGCTCAAGGAAGCTTTCCACTCAGAGTTCTCCACAATGCATGAGCCTGGCTCACTGACTTCAGCCTTGCAAAAACATGATAGTTTGTATCACACTGAGCCACTGTGGAAATCCATCTGTGCAAAACTGGCACAGGCTCTGCATAACCAGGGTCCAAGGTACTCTCTGCTCACAGCCAAGCCACTGCTTCTGTCAGTGAACTTCAGAATACTTGCCTTACCTCTGGGGATATTGCTGCTGTGCTAGTTTTCTTCTCTGTCACTTGGAAGTACATAAACTGGCAGATGAAGAATATGTTTTTGAAACTCTAAACTAATAAGAAAAATATTTTAAGCTTCCAATCAGAAAATTTTACTTACTGATGTGATAGCCCATGGTAAAGACCTATTTTCTTGTGGGATAATTGAAATGAAGCCATCCCGTCTTTAAAAGAATATATTACTACTGCAAAAAGTCCTAATAATACTTGCCATAAAGAATACTTTTATGTTGTCATCACCATGTGTACACCAAGATACTTTATTCATGGAAGCTTGTCCCAAATTTCTCCTAAGCTATAATACACTGTACATTAGTGTGGTCATAAGCAAACTTTACACATTCAAGGACTAACTACTTCTATCCTTCATATAAACCAACAAGTTCTTCACTAGGAGATTAATCTTTAATTGATGAAATTTTCCAGAGTAATAATTCAAGTCCCAGAGAAGTAGATGGAGGATGGGGGGATCATGTTCCGCAGTGGGTTAATCTACTGATACTCAGCATTGAATAGGAGGTGAGGACTATTCAGAGAACTCCAGTAAATGCTGGCACTTATTTAGAGGGGACAAGATTTTTGCTGGGATTCTAAGCTCTGTTTCTTAGTTGTCGTGAAGTGGGAAGGTATCTCCATTCTGCCTTCCCACTAGGACGCTTTTGCTTTGAAGTCAGACAGTCACATATGAAAATATTGAAACAATGAGCTAAAAATGAAATTCTCAGGTGCACTGTGAATATCAGAGGCTTATCCAAGCAACAGAAAAAATAGTTAGCTTTTTCCAGCACTGCAGAGAAGAAAAAGTAAAAGGCTGGTGGGGAAGGACCTGTGTTGACTCCGAGGACACAGAGAAGATCTGAGGGAGATGGGGAGTTCCTCTGACCTGAGGCAAGGGAATGGTGGACTTCTGCTGTGGGCAGAATTTGAGGGGAAGTAAAGTGGCACAAAGGAGCTGATTAAGGTCTCCCTTGTGGCACAGGAAAAGTAAATGGAAGTTGTGTTTAGGACTAGGGTAGGGAGAAAAGAGGAAGCAGGCAGACATTGGGCAGACAAACTGTTGTTCTGGGGATTCAGCTATGGAGAATCAGGCCCATCATAATTTAGCAATTTGTACTTGGGATGGAACCTGTCAAAAATGACTAATAAAGGCCGGCCAGATAGCTCAGCAGAAAAAAAAGCACTTGCATAGGCAGAGACCAGCAACCAGGGTTATATCTCCAGCGTGCCATTCATGCCGACATGCCCCTGGGGTGTGCTGAGAAAGTGATTGAAGCTGGGCACGATGGCACACACCCATAATCCCAGAGCTTGGGAGGCTGAAAATAGGAGAATCATTATGAATCTGAACTGCGCAATGACGCCCTGTAGACCCTGTCCTAAATACATAAAAATTTGACTAATATAAATAATTATTATTATACCACAAACTTGTAGCACTTTGTTGTTAAAGGGAAAAAAATCAACTAGAAAAAAATAATTGCTAAAAACATTTTACTCCATTACCTTAGAATGCCAAGGACAATAATTTGCATCTAACATGATTCAATTCATTGGCCAATTATGGATGACAGTATTGGTTTGTCAATACTCAAGGACCAATCTAATCTAAATTTGTCAAATCAATAATAAAGCCTAAAGTACTTGGGTTATTAATTTGGATTAAATAAATGTTTAAAACACAGATATTAGAAGAAAGCCTTCTTAGAGTCCTGAGGTAGATTGTTTTTTATTTACAGAATTTCTCTTCTATCCTTTTAGGTATGGTGATCTTAGAAGCATAACTAGTAAAAGTAGTAATTAAATATAATAGCATATAACACTTAACAGTATGCTAGTCTTGCTTATGAGAATTCAGTTCAATCATATTTTATACAAGTGGAAAGAAATCAGATTGTTTCTCATGAATCATATTAGTAGGAGTTCTTAGTAAAATATCCCATTACTATGAAGCTGTTGCAGCAGTTAAGAAAGTTTATGACCTTGGATGAACTGTTGAGAAATCTATCATTAATGGACAATGCTCATAGAATGCTCACCATCCATGTTTGTTGATACTATAAGGCCAGAAGTATTCTTCCCTGTGTTACTTATCTCACTTTATGCAGTTCAGGATTTGACCAAGTAGTGTCGCTTCCTGGATAGGGAAGCGTCCTGTATCCTGCTTGCGGTATTTATCATCCTTAGTAGGTTTCTTACATGCAGAGTTCTCTTTCTATGGGGTAACGACCTGCACAAGCCAGTGCCTGTCAGCCCTACCTCTTTTCTTGACTCTACAATTAGAGTCAAGGAGACCTGAATATCTATGCTGACATGATTACTCTGATTCTCATCCTGAATCTGGCATTTTCTATCAGCTCCCAAAACACCAGGGCTTGCCCACATTTTAGCATTTACAATGTTTAAAATTACTTCTGTCACACTTAATATTTTTTTTTTCATTTTTAAAAAGAGTTTCAAAATTTTCTTTTTTCCAGAAAAGCAATAGAGTAAACCAATAAGCAGAAGTGAGATTTTATGATATACTCTAATAGTTTATCATATGCAATAAATTCTTTTATTTGTAGGGTGATGCCTGACTTTCCCATTACATTTGTTACTTTATTTAAATTATTAATTTGTCAGAAGATCTTAAAAATGTGGTAAAAACAAATGGCTCCACATGTGAGTATTCTTTTGCCCAGAAATAAATGACTTCAATAAATGAGCAAATGTACAAAAAGAAATACAAACACATTCATGGAGAAATACAGCAATGCACATTTTCTATATTTTGGAGATATTTCCATTTCAACAGACAGTTGCTCTACTTTATTAATTTCAATAGACTTTAGACAGATCATTTCAATGATATTCAGTAATTTATTGCCTACTGAATTCTGTAACTTACTATTATATAATAAACAGATATAAATATATGGGATAGTTTTTATTTTAGGGTAGATATTTCAGATAAAAATTTCCTGAAAATTATATGGTTTTATTGGAAGTAATATTACTCGTGCTCTCAGGAGTTGAATACAATGATATATTAGTGCTTGAAAATCAGCTTGATAAGCCTGTCATTTCTTTTGTCAAAGAACAGTAAAATTATTTTTTTCTGTTCAATTTTTTAAAATATGTTAACATGAGGTTTTATGGCATTGTTGTTTACTTTTAGTATAACTTCTGTTCCTTAATAATTTTACTCTTTCAAAATACATGGATAAATTATCAAAACCTATCCAATTATATCTGACTCAAGACATTTGTTCACAAGCTTTACTATGCACTCTCATGTTGCTTAGCAAGGTACAAAAGAAAAGGAACAAAATATGTGGGAAAAAAAAAAAAAACAGTGTAGTACTTGAAAAATCAAAGAACTAACTGAAAACACAAGCATAAAACTGACTCCTTGAAAATCATAAAATGATTGAAATAGTTTAGTGATCTTAATAAAATGAAAGACATTTTTACTGCTATGTCTTTCTTAATTACTAATATAACAATATTGCCCATATTAACCTACAGAATCCATGCAATCACAGTAATTATTTTACTTGGCTTCTTTGTAGCTATCCATAATTGTAAAGTTCGTATGGGAACAAAGTTAACTGAAGGAATAAAGGATAACTGGAAACAAAAGGAGCAAAGATACCTGAACAATTTTAATGTGAACATGTTTGAAAAAAATCATACTTCCTGGTTGTAAGCCTTATAATTAAAGCAGTTTCTTGGTCATTGTTTTTAATCACTGAGACTCAGCAGAAATTTTTCTACCAGATCATTTACTCCATCCTCCTCAATATGAGAAGCCTGTAAAGTCTATATACACGAACACAATGTAAACAAATTTACTTTCAGAATGTAAAATATAAAAATCTCTAGCTCAACTGCCAATGAACTCTTTTATTCCCAGTCAGGTCTCCTGGCCTGGCCTTTACCATTGGCATCTCTGGCTGCATTTTGACCAGAACCATCTATTATGCTTCGCTCACGTTCTGTCTCTTCTTTACATCACCAAAATTTTCAAAATTTCCTACATATACCAGTTTTAAAGATTTCTGAACCATAAGGACAGGCAGGACACCAAGAGAAGAGCCCCACTCCTTTACTACAAATGTGTGTCTTAGTTTCATTGTCACTAGGAAACAACACAACAAGTTAAAGGAAGAAGACTTTATTTTGACTCATAAATTAGTGGCCTTAGTCTGTGCACAGCCTTCCGGTTCCAAGACATAACAGCATGGTGGAATAGCACAGTGCACTGCAAGAAAGCTGCTTACACTGGTAGGGCCTATGGTATGTGACTGCCAAATAATCCAAATAACAAAGGAAAATATTGCAAGTCCCAACCTACTAGATGTCTGAAACACTGAATTCACATTATCTAAAATTACAGATTAATTCTAAGAATAATGTTGGTTAAGAATAGGAAGAATTCATTGAGAGAAGATAGCTTGTGCCTAAGAAAGACAAAAAGGGGCCTGGAAAATGGGTTGTCCTCCAACTACTGCTTTTCAGGGGTGTTTTATTGAGCAAATCCATGAGTGGGACAGGTTCAAGGTGGGACAAAACTCTAGTCAACTAAAAAGATTACAAGTAGAGTAATTTAGAGGAGATCGGGCACGTTCAGGGTGGTATGGCCGTAGACTTGTAGAGTAATTTAGGTAATATTGATTCAATGGGAAGTCACAAAAGGATTGGGATGTGAGACAAAATTATTGTGAACCAAACAGATTACAAGTATAGCTATGTAAGCAATAGTAATTAAATGGGGATCAAATTTGGAAGTCACATAGCAAGAACACCTGGGTTGGACAAAAACTTTACTGAAAGGAGTGGGTTAAGGAGGTTTAGGTCTTTCATCCCACGGTTGTTGACTGATATCAATTTGGAACATCAGTCACTGCTACTCATCCACACAGGAAATGTATGGGTGTAGTTGTTCTTCTTTTCTTTTCTTTATTTTTATTTTTATTTTATTGAAGTACAAATGTCAATGAGACAGTTTTAAGATAACTTGACAAGTTGGATTTGATAAATTAATACATTGCAAACTGTTTTAAAAATGTTTTGGTATTGTAGAAGGTACATACATGATATTATACTTACAGACATTATTACACCATATGTCTCTTATCAGTAAATAGAGTGTAGCTCTTTCATATCTTATTTTTTCAACCTGAAATACATCAAAGATTCAATAATTAATACTTTCTACCTTGTTATTTTCCTAGTGGTTGTCCATAGTACTAGAAGCCGACATAATATCCTGTTCAACCACCATTAATGCAAATATTGCCTCTCATAGGATTATGTAGAAGCACAGCGTTATCTATCCCAACTGTACTGTCCATACACACACATCAAGATTCTTCCTTTCTATACCCCTTCCTTTGTCTACACCTGTCAGAGATGGGCACTCCATGGAGTGTTCCTCTTTTCTTGAAGCATGAACTTCAGTGAATATGCTTCTGTCTACAGTGGTCTGCTGAACTGACTTTTGACAGCCTATCACTACTTGGCTGCCTGCAATATTTCTAAATAATAATAATAATAATAATTAATAATAATAATAACAACAACAGTGTGATTAAGAATCTAACAATGAAAGGTGGCAGCAGGAAGGGCATAATCCTTTGCAGGTCATGCCTCAGCTGACCTGAGCCTTCTGTCCAGATCGCATCTCCCATAGCACTTTTAGTTTCCACACAAAGTTTATTTGTCCACAAGGTCCATAGTGCATGTGATCAAATGCCCTTCTTAGAGTTTGTATCTGGACACATATTCTTTTGGAGGGCATTCCTTCCAGACCATGGCAAGGAAGGTAACATAGCACATGCTCTCCTCTGACATCTTTTGTGAAGCACAGTATGTAGTTTAGCAATCACTATAAATAAACTTTTTCTTACAAAATTTAGGAGATGTCTAAAAAATGTATATAAAATGATGCCTGGCAACACCACTTCATAGAAATATGTAAATGAACTTTAGATTGCGATGCCTCTAATTACCGATAGGAGGGATAAAACATAACATTCAGGTAATTACAGCTTACTAATTTTTTTAAAAATAAATGTAATTTCACTTTGAAAGTTGATAAGTTATAAGCTTTAATAACAAGTTATAGTTTTTTAGTTGTGCAGAAAAATAATCATTACTATATGAGGAACTGGAATATCCTACTGTAATGATAGAAATGTAAATTATATTGCATTGTAAAATAGTCTGGTAGATTTTTAAACAATTAAATATAGATTTATCATATGACTCAGCAAACTCTTATACATATTCCTTAGGGAAATGAAAAATATTTCTTCAAGCAAACAGTTGAATAAAAACATGAAAAGCAAAATTGTACATGCAAACAAATGCTGGAAACAAATCACCAACTGATAAGTATATGCATAAATAAAATGTGGGACATATGGAAAAATATTTTGCCATTTAATATGATATGGATTAACTACATTAACATTATGCTACATTAAAGAAACTCATTACAAAAGATCACAAAAAATATTATATTCATGAGAAAGTTCTGAAAATAGAAATTGATGGGGAATAGAAGTTAATAGACACAGAAAATAGTTTAGCCATAGCCTAGCCAGCATGGAGAGTGAGAATGTTCAGGGAGAAAGAAATGCTGCCAACGAGATTGTGGCTGTGGCATCATGACTCCGGATATATAATTTAAAACACTGAATTTTTAGCTGAAATTATATGATATATCAATTGTAGCTCAATGAATCTATCAAACAATTCTTCAAGATAACAAAACAATCCTTTACTTCAAGTCATGGACTCTTAAGTGTGAGGGTCTTTGTTCATAACAGAGCTATGTCTGTTACAAATTTCAATCACGCCTTTGGGAATATTCCCAGTAGAGGGATAGCCGGATTGAATGGGATTTCTAGTCCTACTCTTTTGAGGAGTCTCCACACTGACCTGCACAATGGTTGTACCAGTCTACATTCCCAGCAGCCCTGGAGAAGTGTTCGCTTTTCCCCAAAACCTCTCCAACATTTGTTGTAGGTTGATTTCCTTATGATAGCCATTCTTTCTGCAGTGAGATGGTATCTCAGTGTTGTTTTTATTTGCATTTCACGAATGGCTAGTGATGTGGAGCATTTTTGCATATATTTATTTGCTTCTTTAATTTCGTCCTCTGAGAAGTGTGTATTCATCTCAGATGCCCATTTCTGAATTGGGTCTTTAAATGTGAGGGCCCTGTTATATCTTAGTTCTTTATATATTCTAGACAGTAGTCCTCTGTCTGATTGCTTATTAGTTAGGAATTTTTCAAAATTTATCGGTTGTCTTTTCACTCTGTTGACAATTTCTTTTGACATGCAGAAGCTCCTTAAGAAGAGTTGACCCCAGTTGTTGATTCTTTCAAGTGCTTCTCGTGTGAATATGTTTGTTTATGAACTCTTTACCTACCCCTATGTCTTCAAGAGTTCCTGCTACTTTCTCTTCCAGGAGATTGAGTGTTTCTGTTTTAACGTTTAGATCTTTAATCCATTTTGACTTTAACTTCCTGCATGGTGATAGAGCTGGGTCAAGTTTTAGTTTTTGGCATGTAGAAAGCCATGTTTTCCAGCACCATTTGTTAAAGAGGCTCTCTTTCTTCTAATGAGCTTGTGTAGCCCCTTTGTCAAAGATAAGATGGCTGAGTATTTTCATAGATTCCTCTGTGTCTTCTAATCTATCCTCAGTTCTATTTTGTTGCCAATACCATGTTGATTTTATCACAGTGGCTTTGTAGTATACTTTCAAATCAGGAATTGTGATGCCTCCTGCCTTGTCTTTATTGAACAAGATTGCCTTTGCAATTCTAAGTCATTTGTGGTTCCAAATAAATTTTAGGATAGATTTCTCTATGTCTGGGAGGTATGTTGGTGGTAGTTTGATAGGGAAACATTGTATCATAGTGATATATGTGTACCTATGTTTATAGCAGCACAATGTGTGATAGCAAAATCCTGGAAACAACCAATATGTCCATCACATGAGGAATGGTTGAAAACGATGTGGTATTTCTATATAATGGAGTATTACTCAGTTATTAAGAATGATAAGTTTGAAGCATTTATACTGAATTGGATGCCACTTGAACACATACTCATAAGTGAAATAAACCAGACACACATTTGTAAATATCATATATTCTCCCTAGCATAAGAAGCGAAAAGAAGAAATACAAAAGGAAACGTACAACAACTAAAATCAATTGAGTCAGATAAGGCAAAGTGAATGGCATATGCTGCAGGTTACTAATCAGCTTTTCTTCTGGATGGTTAACAACTTAAGTTCACAAGTCAGAGTTGGAGAAATAGAAGAGCCACAAGGCCAGCCAACATTTTGGCCAGAGCCTTTCAAGGTCAGCAAAGTCTCAGGACATAGGAGAACCTGTACTGCAACATCATGAAACTCAGCTGAGCTCCAAATTTTCTGAACAAGGAGATTATGGAGCCACAGAGGAAAGGGACTGAAGTTCCATAGTGTGCCTGGGGAGAGTCACATGGAGAGAAAACTTTCTCTCAGACTCTCACAGAGAACAAACTGGTCAAGCATTGGCCGTGACTCATCCACATGAATGACACAGACAAATGATCTACAGAATAATGTGCAGGACTACAAGATAAACCATGAGAGGACTTCACTGACCACATAAGAAATATAAATTTAATGTGTTCGTATATAAGTCTTGCTCTATCTAGGTCTTAACCATCCAGCAGAAAAGTATAAAGATGAAATATACATCACAGGCCATAATATTAAGCTGAGCTGTAAATGGCTATGGTTGACAACTTCTTTGAATAACTCACTATTGTTGTGGAATGCTGGACTGCGATGGATTGTGTTGTCGAGTTCAAGCACCTAAGTTAGTTGAATGACAATGGAGTGCCCACCTTTGACAGGTGTAGACAAAGGAAGGGATGTAGAAAGAAAAAAATCATGATGTGTGTGTATAGACAGTACAGTTGGGATAGATAACGCTGTGTTTCTACGTAATTCTATGAGAGGCAAGATCTGCAATAATGGTGGTTGGACAGGATATTATTTTAGCTTCTAGTACTATGGTCATCCACTTGGAAAATAATTATTGAATTTTTGATATAATTCAGGTATAAAAAATAAATAAGTAAGCAGCTACACTCTTAATTTACTGATAAGAGACATCTGCTAAAATAATATCTGTAAATATAATATCATGTATGCACCTTGTACAGTACCAAACCATTATGAAAATAGTTTGCAATGCAGTAATTTAACGAATCTGTCTTGTTAAGTTGTCTTGAAACTCTCTGATTGGTATTTGTACTTCAATAAAATAAAAAATAAATTAAAAAAAATTTAATCACTCTGTCTCAGATTCTTATTTAGCAATATGAAAAAGCACTACCTGTTTTATCCAGATGTTTATATGTGAAAAATAATTCAACAAAATACTTAAAATTCTGTCACTTCATAAGGTATGCAATATTTGTTTAGTGATAATATTTTTTCAACAAAGCAACTTTGAATTTGAGGAATTGAATGGTATTTATGTAACTTGTTAGACAAGATCAGGGCTGGCATTTGCACTGGATGTATATGGAGAAAACATTCATGTCGTTAAAGATAGAAATGTATACTCAGCTTGGGATTTCAAATTCATTCAATGATGTTGGATTAAAGTTTAAAAACCTTTCATTATTTCTATATCACCTTGCTGTGAGTATGTCTAAGCAAGGAAAGAATATCTATTGAGTTTTTCATTTTTGAGAACAAATTATCTTTCTAGTGTACTTACTGGAGTATATAGGGTTTTTTTTTTTTGTTTTGATTTCTTTTCTTTTATATTTTTATAGCAGAACCGATAATTGAACTCAGGCTTATTCCACTAAGTAATCTCCCCATCCCCAGACTATATCTGTTCTTAACTTAGCAGGAAACTCTGTAGAAGACACTTCCAGTCTTCCTCTCAGTCCAAGATACCAATATTTGTAATCCCAAAGTTATGTTATTTGAAACCCATCAAGTTTATTCCAAACTACTACTTTCCTTGCAACCCATGGTGAAAATGAAGACACTAAATTGTATTTTTAATCATCAGGGAGTCGAGGAGCTCTAAGTCCTGCCATGACATGGCTTTCCAGAACCAAGAGCGTGACCCTGGGCTTCATCCAGTTTTATTCAGTGGAGGAGTGGCTTCAGGATTGACTGAGAATTGTGGGAAGCAGGTAACTACTGTGAGCTGAGCTAGGTAGGTGACCTACATTTACTTCTGCCATATGCCGAGAGCATATGCAGAGAGAGTAATCTGCACTATATACTATTTAATGTTTTGGGAAGTCTAGTGCTTCAGCTTTGATGTAGTGTTTCAAGCCCCAGGAAGTCATATCCTCTCTCTGGAGGCTCCATCCCAGCTGGCAGCATGGAGCATTAGCTCTACTGTCCTGTCTCCACCCGGCTCACATTAAGGAGCATCAGGCTTACCAGGGAAACACGCATGCCACCTTCAAAGACTATCACCAACACCTCAGCTAGACCAATACACATTGCTTAAGGCCAATTGAAGGACAAACAGAAGTCCTAGCTAGCTGTCTACATAACAATACGAGAAAATAGGATCAGACTCAGTCAAAATGGAGACAGTCACTCTTCTTTCAAGGAGAGCTGCTCAGGTGGTTCCCCACAAAACTCTGCCTTTTTAAAGGTTTAGGTCAAGAGACAGACAGAAGACAGAAAGACAGAGACAGGTAGAGAATGAAAGAGAGAAAAGGTCAATTGCACTGATACAAAGAATAAAACAACATCAAAGATATAAATGTTGATCATGGGGAACATAATAAATGAGACTGAAAGCATCCAAGTTGAGCTTGTGCTGATAGCAGGGAAACATTCCATGCTGTCATCAGACAACAATCAAGCCCCAACTCTGTATTATATTTTGTTAAATTCTGATATATTTGAATGTATTTCATTCCTAAAAATATATAATACATAATATTATTGCCTTCAAATCACCAAATTATTTATGATTCAACCATAAAAGCTATGCCTAAGCAGTCATAAGGGTCAGGCACAAACCTCAATGAAGAATAATTAGAACCGAAAGAGAAATCTAATTCTTCAATTATTATTTTATACCTCTTTGTTGCAGCCCATGATGAATAAATAATAAATCAATATTTGAATGTATTTGACTGTAAACAAAGAAAAACCTAATCAAAAGTTATGCTTGTTAGCTCTTTTGACTCACAGAAAAACTGCTAGAAATTTGAAAATATATATTAATAATTTCAAAATACAATATATTATATTTCATTTTGTCTTAAAGTACATGAAAAGTTACATATTATTCTGTGAATTGCAATAGTAAAAAATGAAATGGTAGCAAACCTAAAATATCTTCATAGCTATATCAGTGATGTTTTATAAGTATAAAATGGATTTTTTTTTGTGTGTGTGGTACCAGGGATTGAACTTATGACCCTGCACTTGCCAGGCAGGTGCTTATTCCACTGAACTATCTCCCCAGCCCGTAAAATGAATTTCTAAAATATTTGTCCTTATTCTTCATTGATCATCTCTAAGAGATGATTATAAAATGTTTGGAGGATCTGATTAGAATTTGGGACTCATGTACTTAAGAAATTTTAAGCCTTTTTTGTGCCAGGGATCAAACTCAGGACCTTAATCTTGCTAGGCAAGAACTTATTCCACTGAGCTATCTCCTCAGCCCCTCATGCACTTAAGAAAATGCTCATAAAAGAGGAATCCCCTCATATTATGTGAGCAGCGCCTGCTGCTTGCGGATGTGCCCAGCTCGCTGTGGATCCTGCTGCGAGGACTCCTTTGTTGCTCGACATGTCTCCAAAGTAGAGCTGCCTTCTCAGTTGGTAAACAAAATGTCAGAGAGAGAAAAGTACACTTTCTCAAACTGTGAAAGGCTGTTCTTTGATGGAGGACTTTAAGAAGAAGCTTCACCCTCTGCATTTCAATAAAAACTTTTGCTGCTCTAAGTGGCATATTAAAACACTGATACCTCGTCAGGTATTTAAATGCTTTACTGTTTATACTCACTACCTCAATTAATAATCTTGTGAATGTTGCTTATTTGAACATTTCCATAAAGAAATGATAAATGTTTGATAAAATAGATATGCTAAATCAATTTAAATGCTCAATATACATGTACTGAAATATTATATGGTACCCTGTAATATATGGAGTTTTAGGTGTTTGTTTTCAAGTTTTAGATTTTATGCATCTGTCAAAATTTAGAATATATTTTAAATAAGAATAGTCATAAGTTTAAAATGTTAAAACACTTAAATACTTGCTTAAGGTAATATTTTCAAAAGTTAGTGTAGGAGAAAAATGATGTTTTTTCTTGAAATAATTTGTTTTATTTCCCTATTACCTATTTAAATGTAGGAGAATTTCTTTCTTAAAGTGCCACTCTTCATCTCTATAGTGAATTCATATGATTTATAATTATAAAATAGGTTGGGCCCTACAGTCTGGGACAAGACAAACAACTCAGCAAAAGAAGTCAGGTGACTGCTCTTCCCTCATGTATCTGTAGTTCAAGAAAGGGGGGGAACGTAATGCACAAAGTAGGACCTGAGAGTGCACATGCTGGACAGGCAGGACTAGAAGGATGTGAAAAACCAAACAGCATTAACTGCATGAACCAATAGGTAGCAAGTTAGACGAAGCACTACTGTGCTTGGGGGCAAAGACACGGGAACAGAAGCAGGAAGGGAGGGCAGCCCCATTGCCTTCAGTTTTAAGTTTAATTTGTTTTTGTGTTTTTAAATGCATCAGTTATTTAATCAGGTTCTCTAAAAAAATTAGAACACTAATTTGTGAGGGTAAATTCCATTTGTCAGAGCAAAAATGGATCTCAAGTAGCCCCAGAGTAGAGAAACAGCTTTGATTTGTGCTAAAATCGGTGAGTTCACCACTTTCTGATCCACCTTGTGCTGCTCTGAAATCTGGTGCCTTTATTCCTCAGGGTCACAGGTCTTGCCCTCCTGGTGTCTGAGTTTCTGCAGCTTCTTCTTCTTCTTGAAGTAAACATTAATGAGGTGCTTGGGGATTTTCACTTTGCTGCTATCAATTTTGTCCAGGTGACGATTACAAATATGAAGTGTGTTCTTCATAGAGGAACATGACTAAGGCTAAGCGGTCCAGGCACAAGCAGCAAGCTATTGGTCAAGTGCTTAAGAAAAACCACTCTCTTGCCTCTGTAATACCCAGGGAGGATGATCAAGATGGTGCCAGGAGGGATGCTAGCTTGAAGTCTCCTCACATCCTGACTGAAGTGTTTCTTGCCATGCCTCAAGAGCTTTCAGGGCACATCTTCAGTATGGTAGTATCTAGGATTTTTTTTTTAAATTTACCACCTGGGAACCTCCATTCTTGTCCCTACTGACTGGTCTTGGAATCATGAAAAGACCTTTCTCCTTTTTCTTTTCAACCTTTGATTTAGCAGCTGTACACTTTCTCTTGTACAAAGCATTTCTGGAATACATAAAAGATTGGGAGTATCTATGAATTCCTCTAACCAGGATGGGATTTCGGCTCCAGTGAGGCTGCCCCTTCTTAGAATTTTCTGTCTTCTTTACTTTATCCTTGTTACCAGTACCAATGGCAGAAGCCTTCTTGGCTTTGGGTTTCTTCTCTTTAGTGTCTGGCTTCTCAGTTTTTCACCCTCTAACTTGCAGGATGGGAAAGAGGTTTAATTTTAATATAATGCTTATTTTTATCTTTGTTTTCCTTTTCCTTTTTTAGAATGGGCCAAAGCAAAATGTGAAATTACACCATATACAAGAAATAAATTTAACTCAGAAAAAAAAATAGACTGAAAATCAAAGAATGGAAAATAATTCTTGCAGCAACAGAAATGCAGAAAAAAGGGATAACTTTATCTTTATAGATAATGTGAACTTCAATAATGATTGAAAGTGGTGAATAAAGATCACTACATACTTATTAGGGAAAAATTTCAATAGGAAGACAAATATGTATGCACCAAATACAGGAACAACAAACTATGTAAGGAAAATATTAACAGACATGAAAAAATCAAATAAGAAATAAAAACATCAATACCACATTGTTTCAAAGAGATAAATCACCTAGACAAAGACAGCGAAGAAATATCCGAAATGAACCTAACATAGTGATCTACCCAAAAACATCAGAACACACATACTTCTCAGTTGTACATTGGATATTCTTTAAAATAGGTCACATAATAGGCCACAAAACATGCTTAAGTAAATGCAAAGGATCTGAGATTAGCCCATGTATATTAACTGACTATAGTGTAATGAAATTTGAAATTAATGGTAAAAGAACCTACAAATGCTCCATAAACCCATGGAAATCAAATAACACCCTTCTGAACAATCAGTGGGTCACAGATTAATTAAAGAAGAAATTAAGCAATATCTACAATTGAGGGAAAGCACAGATACAACATTCAGGAACGTGTATAATATAATAACATTCCTAAGAGGGGAACTTATAGCAGTGAATTCTCACATCAGGAAAAACAGAACAACCTAGTGTTGCTCCTCAAACTTCTAGGAAAGTAAGAGCAAGTCAAAGCCAAAGCCCATACAAAAGAAGAAATTCTAAAACGCAGTGCAAAATGTAATACAATTGAGACTGGGAAAACAATACAGAAAATAGTGAATTGAAGAGTTGGTTATCTGATTTTTTTTTACAGAACAAAGGATTGAACTCAGGCCCTTGTGCTTGCCAGGCAAGCACATATTCTACTGAGCTATCTCCCCAGTCCCTTTGCTTATTTGAAGGAATAAATAAAATTAATAAACACTTAGACAACCTTGTCAAAAACAGGAAAGAAAAGATGCATATTCATGCATTGTGGAGTGGAAATGGGGAAAATCATTAGTGATCCTATAGAAATTTAGAAAATCATCAAATAAGGACTTCAAAAATGTTTATTCCTGTAGCATGGAAAATATGAAAGAAATGAACAAATTCTTAGGTATGTATAAACTGCCAAAATGGATCAAAAGTTGTAAAAATTCAAAATAACCTAGGATTAGCTAATGAGATTGAAAATGTAATTAAAAATTTACTAATAAAGAAAAGCAGAAGTCTAAATACATTCACTGATGAATTCCACAAGAAATTTAGCAAAGATTTAATGAAAATACTCCTCAAACTGTTTCAGGAAATTTAAAGGTAAGCAGTACTACCTAACACATTTCAGGAGTCAGATATTTCCCCAATCCCCAAACCATAGAATGACAGAACCAAAACAGAGAGCTACACACCTATGTACCTATTAAATATAGAAGAAAGAATCCTCAATAAAATATTAACAAACAGAATGCAGCAAATCATCAAGAAGATTAAACATTGTGTCCAAGTGGGATTAATCCCAAGAATGCAGAGATGGTTCAACTTACCCAAATTAACAAATACAGTACACTGTATATATCAACAGAACCAAAACCAAAAATAACATGATCGTCTCAGCAGATGCAGAAAAAGCTTTTAATAAATTTCAGCACTGATTCACAGGTAGAGGAAATTGTGCCAGCCAAATAGCTCAGCAGATTAAAGTGCCTGCAAGAAGGTGCAGGGGCGGGGGTTTGATCTCAGGGCCTGCTATGCCAGCCCTGAGCCCTGGGCCCACTGAGACAGCAATTGATACTGGGTGTGGTGGTGCATGCTTGTATTCCCAGCTCTTGGGAGGCTGTAAACAGGTGAATCAGTATGAGTCCAATCTAGTAGTGAGACCCTGAACACCTTGTAGAACCTTCCCTATAAGAGAACACAAAAAAGGTTGCCACAATGAGAGCAAATTGAATAATGATCTTTATCTCAATCTAATAAAAGTCATTTATGATGAAACAGTAACTAACATCATAATAAATGGATAAATCCTGAAAGTTTTCACTTTGAATTCAGGAACAAGCCAAGGGTGTCCACCATCACTACTTTTGATGTAGTACTAGAAATTTTAGCAAAGCAATTTGAAAAGAGAGAGAAAATAAAAGGAATAAGGATGAGAGAAAAAGAAGTTGAAGTATCAATATTTACAGATGACATTATACTGTACATGGAAGACTCCAAAAAGTCCACCAAAAGATTCCTAGATTTAATAACCAAATTCAGCAGTGTACCTGGATGCAAAGTAAACACTGAAAATTCAATAAAATTCCTATACACAAGTAATAAACTCAAAGAAAGAGACATTAGGGGAAACACAGCCTTTTAATAACATACAAAAATATTAAATACTTAGTAATAAATATAACAAAAGAAATAAAATATCTATACATTGAAAATTATAATGCTCTGAAACAGAGATTGAAGAGGATATCAGAAATGGAAATATATCCCTTGCTGATGGATAGAACCAACATGGTGAAAATGGCCATACTTAAAAACTGTCGTGGAGAAATAACACAAGCCCAGTCAAAATATCGTTAGCATACGTCTTAATTGCTTTTGTCTAACTCCTGAGAGAAAATACCTGAAGCCAAGAATTAAGGAAGAAAATGTTTGTTTATCTCACAGTTCTCCAAAGCAGGGTGATGGCACAGAGGCAAAACTTCCACAGAGCAAAACCAGCAAGAGTGAAAAAGGGGGAAGGCAAGCCCCTTTTCCTCCCTTATATTGTATGCCATCTGCCTACTCACACTATCTCCGTGCCCTCCTCTTACACAAGGTCAGAATGTTTACAAAGTACTCTGACATCTTATTGAGTTAACATTCTAAACTTCTCAACTTGACACAATGTATCAACTATTACAGCATACATCACAGAAAGATAAACACATTCATAAACTTCATTTGGCACCAAAAGAGAGCTAAAATAGCAAAGCAATCCTGGGTAAGAAAGGCAAGGGAGGAAGGCAGCATAATCCCTGACTTGAAATTATACTACAAAGTTACTGTGATAAAATCAATGTCGTACTGACAAAACGAAAAAAATACAGACCCCAAGGATCAATAGAACAGATTAGAAAATGCAGACATAACTCCTCACACATTCATCTACCTTATCTTTGACAAAGAGGCAAAACATGTTCACTTTTAAAAGGTGAGAGAGCCTCTTTACTAAACAGTACTAGAAAATCTGGCTCTTGACAGGCCTAATGACTAAAATTAGACCTATGTCTATAACCAAGCACTAAAAAAGTCAAAATAGATTAAAATTTGCATATTAAAACAGGGTGTAGCCTGTTTCCAAGCACTGGGGAAACTGAGGCAAGAGGATCACTACAAATATGAGCTGCATAGAGAAACCTTCTAACAAATAAACAAAACAGAAACAACAAATCTACTGAGAGAGAGAGTAGGTAGAAATCTTGACATAGGTAGAGGCAGAGTTCATGAACAAAAATCAAACTGCACAAAAAATGCTTCAAATATTTGACAACTGGGACCTCATCATATTAAAAAAGACTCTGTGCATCAAAGGAACTTGCCAAAAGATTGAAAGAAACAAACTAAAGAGTGAGAAACAATTGAACCAATTGTCCCTCAGATGAAAGAACTCTTCCTAGAACATATAAAGAATTGAAATAACTCACCCGTCCCTAATTCAAAGACTCAGGAGAAAAATGGGCATCTGACATGAATTCACACTTCACAGATGAAAAAAATGTAAATAAATATATGAAAAAACATTCAACATCATTGGTCAGTGAGGAGATGCAAATCACAACACTGTGATGCCCTCTCACTCCAGCAAGTGTGGCTCTTGTCAAATCAGCCTTAGAGTTTCTATTCAATTCCGGTTGTCCCCATTTAGGTATCTTCCAGAAGAATTAAAGACATCTGTACCACAGCAATGTATGTTCACCCATTTTCATAGCAATGGAATTTGTAATAGCTAATTCATGGAAACCAGTCAAATGCCCATCAACTGAGAAATGGATAAAAGGGATGTGGTATTTTTATACAATGGAGTACTCAGACACAAAGAAGGAGAACTCATGACTTTTATAGGTAAATGGATGCAGCTTGAGACCACACTCATAAGTGAAATAAATCAGATTCACATGTGTGAACATCATACTATTTGCCTGTTGTGAGAAATTAAAAGAGTAAATAAAGTCTAAAATGTAAAATATATATTAGGAATCTGTAAAATAGTATTAAAAACAGAAAAGGTACTGGGACGGGTGAAAGGAGAAAGGGAAAAAAGGAAGTAAAATGAAAGTTAACTATGTTATTATTGACAGTTCTTTAAGAGATGCATGCTAACATTGAGTGCAGCATTTTTATGCTCATATCTTGTACTCTGAGTAACTACTTTGAAGATTATGGTATGTAATGCATTAACAATTATTATTTCCCATAATTTTATCATGAAATTCTGTTTTAACTCCTCAATAAAAATAGAATATTTTGGTTTTCAACCTATGTAAATCTAAATTAACTTTTTAAGGTCTTGTAAGATAAATAAATGACTCTGATATCGGACTAGTAAAAGGGAGATAGAGGGAGGCAGAAAAATAAGGAAATTGCAGTGTCTTATGTACATGGACAAATTCCTTTCAGGGAATGAAGTCATTATGTATTGCAGCATGTACTTGTAAAAGTAAAAAAAATAAAATAAAAAAGTAAATAGAAAGCAAAGCAAAGAAAAATAGGAAAAATGAAGAAATGAAATGAATAAAAAAGAAAGAAAGAAAATGAAAGAAAGAGGAAAGGAAGGAAGGAAGGAAGGAAGGAAGGAAGGAAGGAAGGAAGGAAGGAAGCAAGGAAGCAAGGAAAGAAAGGAAGGAAAGAAATTTTTCCTCACTTCTGCATTATTTTGAAAACAATGTTCCAGTAGAGTTCACATCATTTCTGACTTGAATCTTATACTATAATGCTGTTGTGGCAAGTTCTAAACAACATTACACTATACCACAAATTTGACCCAATAGGATTTTATGTTATGAAATATCCCTCTTAAGTAAATTACTTTATACCGAAATATATCACCATAAATTAAATTTTTCAATACAATTTCCCAGCCTCTCCTCATTCTTATTGCCTAATAGCCACAAAAAAACAAGCCTTGAATTTCCCATTTGGATAGATAAAATTCCTCAGTTTTATTTTAAGCAATGGCTGCTAAGAGTACGTGTACATGCTGGGCTGGTTTCATAGTCATGTAGGTGACGCTGCTATGAAACCCTAAATGACTATAATAATGCTACTGAAAGCACTGCTAGTGTTGATTTACAAGACAATGTATTTCCTTTTTAGTTAAAATTATACCCAGACATTTTTCCATTGTAGAAATGCATTTAAGTAGGAGCTATATTTTGTTTTTCCACTCACACTCAGAAACTCCTAAAATTAAAATATGACTCTCTAAAGAAAAGAAAATAAATCCGAAATAGTTAACTAGGTAAAAGAAGCACCCTATTCTGACTCAGGATAATGCTCTTGTTTTTGTGGTGTGTTGTTCTTCTTTCCTGCTCATACAATGTCATCCAAGAAATGGTTAACTATCGAGGAATTTTAAGAACCTACTCTATTATAACAATTACACAAGGGTAAGTGTAGAAATAGGGAGAAAGAGAAACACAGCATAAGTGAGAGAGAACTTTCTTAGAAGCTATACAAGAGAAATAAATGTCTTCCAGAGCAGAGCCAATATGCAGCCTATCTCTGGCTAATTTGCACCACATTTGCCATGTGTTGGTAGCAGAAGACCAGTGACCTACAGCCTGAGAGTTATGGGTAGGTGGTTAACTGGTCTATTGTCTATAGAAATCTACTGTATCTTTAAGTATTTGCTTGTCTGTTTCCTTGGACTTTCGCTGTTACTGAGATGTTCTGCTGTCAACTTCAAAATTCTCTTCATTAACATTAATTGAAAACTGTCATTCTTCACCTTAAAGATTGAGATAGACACTTCAAATTTTCAGGTGCTTCCTTAGACAGCTTCTGAAATGTTTGAAAAGAGTCATTTAATTTATTTGACTGCAACATCACACTAATCATAAAAAGAAGGTATGAAGTTATTCTCATCTTTACTCTTTACCCATAATTTTGCAATCAATTTTTATTATCATGGATATAAAGGAAGCTTCAGCTTAAATATAACTGAATATAAACAATTCAAGTTGTGTCAGTATTCTTAAAAATTACATATGTCATTATTTAGTTCATTTTTACCTTAGAAAATACATAGAACTCCAATTTTATTTGTACTCACTTTCTTCCTATAAAACTTTTCTATGTTCTATTGCAAATATGTCTACCCTCATTTATCCTCTCATTTTTCTATAAGTGCATATTTGTTCTACAGAACGGAGATGCTTGTTTACAGAATTGGTACATGCCTAAAACATACCTAGATCACTTGTAGTCCTTTTCTCCCCACTCCTTTTTCTGTGCCCTCTCTCTAAGCTACTTCCCCATCTCAGGGAACTCTTATGGGGTCAGGACCTCGACCCTCAGCTTCAGTCTGCAGCATTCTTTAATGCAATTGATGTGCACATACATCTATATGATTGGAATATATACCTTACCTCATGTTGAAATCAATCATATGATGCATCTTTTTTAAAGTTAAACTAAATACAAAATGCACAACAGGAAAATTGCTTAGTGACAACCAATATATGTATGGAATGATATTGATGACACTAATAAGCTTCATCAGTAGTCAAATCAAACTGATGGATTTTAGAATAGATGTATTGATATAGATATATTGCCTAATTAGAAAACCCACATAACCACTTTAGAAACTGAAACATCTTGAGACCGTAACATTAAGTGAATCAGACACCCAAGCTTAACTCTTATCGTATATCTGATATGAGAAATTCAATATATAAAGTGTGATATAATAAACATAATGGAAAAATAGGAAAAAGATAAGAAAGAGAAAATAGATTACTACAATGTAGCATGCATCACACAGTGCACCATGATTTAAGTACAATGGTTTTATATGTTTCTTGGCCTATTAGACTTCATGTTAATCAGTATATTTATTTCATAAGGATTTATGAGATTAGTAAATTAATTTCTTCCAGGCAAAAATGGTGGCATATAAAGTTAGGGGAAAGAAGGATTGTGGTATGACATGTACACATACAGATACCCTACATGGAATATGATCAGTAAGTACTGTAAGTGTGTGCTACTAAAATTTGGGAAGAAAAACAATTAAAAGAAGAAATAAAAGAAAAAAATGCTGTTATTAAAGTTTTTTATAATGTCTGGTCCTGTGTAATTGGTGCCCAAAGAGAAAACAATGTAATATAACTGTCTTTCAGAGTAAATCATTCCTCACTTAATCATCATGTAACAATCATTTTTTAATATATTAAGAGAGGGCCTACAGGTCTTACCAGTAGATCGGACTTGTAGTGATCCTCCCATTTTCAGTCTCCGAAGCGCTGGAATTACAGGCACGTGTCACCACGCCCATTCTCAGTCGCCCTCTCAGTGCACCCTGGGGACGGGGCCAGCATGGCACACTGGGGGTAGAACCCTGGTCCCGGTCCTTGCCTAAGCAGGCACTGCTGAGCTACCTGGCCAGCCCTCACAATCTCAATGTATGAATAGTAGCTGTATGTTTAAGAAAGTGACACAAAAATACAAACAGAAAAACTCTTAGCCAATTACCTATTCCATATAATATTTGTTTTCATTTTTGCTTTTCCAACTCAAGTTTGTGTCTCTTACTCCTACAGGAATCATCCATTTATGTTGAGCAGGACTAGCTTCAAAGCCTGGGGATGGGGATATGGTACACCAGCACAAGTGCTTGCCTGAGAAGTGCAAGATCCCGAGTTCAACTCCCACTTATATATGTTAGGGCTATTTAAGCATCTTTTTCATTACATTATAAAGGTCTTTTTCCCAAAATTCCTAATGAAAAATTAAGTGACAAAGAGTAAGTTCCAGGCAATTTCAGTTTAAATGTGAATTCTGAATTTTAATATACATTTTTCAGGTAGTTATTACACTGTTGTGGTTTTCAGAAATTTTTTGCAAAACAAAAATTACCATGAAAAATATGTTCATCACTGTCATGAATGTATTTACCGTAGCTGAACCTTCAGTAATATATAAATCTGGACAAAGATGTGTGACAAAAAAGCACTTTGGCTTGGTATTGCACTACTGGAGAATTTGTTGGAAGGAGGTTAGTTCAAATGACTGTGAAACAGTATAGACATTTTGGAGAAAAGGAATCAATCTTTCATGCATTTTTTTTCATTTTCCAATATGGAATAACTTTAGCAAAGCCTAAAGTCATATATACAATAAAGATTTCTTTTGCATTGAGAAATTAAAGTACATGACTCACCTTGAATAAAAATAGAATTCATTTAAAGAATCAAGTAAGTTAGATGATCAGTCTTGTGTGACACACAGAAACTATGGAAACGAGGTAGGATAAAGAAGCTGGAAGCAGATACAGGCTGGCAGAGCTAAGCCCTCCTGAACCTCAGTGTATCAGTGGCAGTTCATACACAAATAGAAACCTAGGTACACCTTTCCCTTTCTCTGAAAAAAGCATTGCTTGCCACCATCCAGGTCACATTTCTTAACTTCAGGATAAAAATAAATAACAAAAAACATCTGCAGAATTTGGGGAAAAGCATGTAATATGCACTAGAGAAAAAAATAAAGATTAACAACAGACCATTGGAGTACAAGGAAAAGTATATATTTAAATACGAGGGTCGGCGAGATATCTCAGTGGACTAAGTGCCTGCTTAGGCAAGTGCAGGGATCAGGTTCAATCCCTGGCACATATGTCATGCTGCCCTCGCTCCTGGAAATGCCGAGGCAGGGAGGCAGTCTGGGCATGGTGGCACATGCCTGTAATCTCAGTGCACGAGAGGCTGAAAACAGGAGGATCACTACAAGCCCAAGCTGCACTGTGAGACCCTGTACCAAAGAAAACAAACAAACAAAAAAGATGTCCAGAAAATATTTTCTTATTGATGATTAGATTCTATTATAATTACATAAAAGAAAGCTTTCAAAACTGTTTCAGACACTGATCCTTCCTCACAACTCGTGTGAGAGTGACTATAGAGGTGAGTAACCTTGATTTTAATAAAAATGTGCAGGGTATTCTAGATACTACAGCTTAAAACAAGTGTGGCTGGAATTTTAAAAGTGACTGTTTGACCTATCCTCCACTTGATTTTATATCTAGACTACAAGATGAGCCATATTTTTTGTTATTCCCACAATTCTCACATTTCAGTTCCTTCAAGATGTTTAATACCTTATTTAAGGTATATTGTGATATAAGATATACTATAATATGACTACATTAACGGGTAGTGCTGAGAAGTGCTATATGTTAGCTGGTCTTAATTGTCACATTTGAGATAGACAATGCCCAGTATTTTTTTCTTGTCAAATTTTCAAATTCTGTACCAACCTTTAATTGAGAGATGTCCTACTATAGGCCTTAAATGCTCATTATACATCCACCTAGATAAGTGCTCAATAAATAACAAGATCTAGCATCAATTTTTCTATTATTAATGTAAAAGAAATACATTATTTTGGAAAACAAAAGTTAATATTAATTTTACTCCTTTATTTATATAATATTTCTCTAACTTGTGAGGTACTAACTTTGATTTGGAAAGCAGTATTCAATAGTACATTTTAAACAAGTTATTTATCTAAGCATAAACTTACTCTGCATGTTTTGCTTTCTTTCAAATGCTCTAGATTGGGTTGCTTAATTGAAGTATTTTTGAGAAGGATTTTTTTTTTTGGCTGACTCAGGCTGCCAAAATGGAGGGTCATTTGTGGTGTGTGAAGCTGGGGATTGAACTGCAGTACCTGCGTGAAGTATTTTTAACTTGCTATGATCTGTTTTCCTAACCAATCTCTTGTATATGGCATGATGGGTATGGCACTTTGTACTGGCCAATGCTATTTGAAAGAAATGCATTAGCAGTATTTATCAGAGGACTTAAAGAAAACAGAGCCCTTACGGCCATCCATACATGTACACATTTATGTCAGAAGAAAAAGAGGATAAGAACTGAATGACACCTATAACCACAAGGATACTTGTAAAATATAGTAATAGTCACATAATTAAATATATATTATATAGGAATACACATAAGAGGGATGAGCCTGAATTTAGAAAATGTTCAATTTTTAAAATTGCAGTATAAGACATAATGCCATCCAAAATTTCCCCCTTGAAGTTTAACATATCAAGACTTGATGGAAAATACCTGTTCCATATTATGTCTAAGATGTTTGTTATTCAGAGAGATAGTGGGGTTAAGCTGAACTGCCTATATTGTAGGGTAGTAATAATAAGCTTCTCTTCTGAAGGGCTAACAACCTAAGTTTACAGACAACTTAGAGAAAAACAAGGGCTGCAAGAACAGCCAACATTGTGGCCCTAGCTTTTCAAGGACAGTGAAGACTCATGACATAGAAGAACCTGTACTATAACCTCATGTAACTCAGTTGTGTCCCAAATTTTCTGATCAAGGAGATTATGCAGCTACAGAGTAACATGACTGATGATGTAGAGTGTGCGTAAGGAGAGTCACATGGAGAGAAAACATTCTCTCAGGCTTTCACAGAGAGCAAATTGGTCAAGCAATGGCCATCACTCATCCACATGGCTGACTCTGAAAAAGAATCTACCAATTAGTACAAGGTTTCAAGATAAATCCTGAAGGTATTTGACTGATCTTATCAGATACAAAAGTTTCATTTCTTGTAATAGTTTCATTTCTTGTAATATGGATCTTGCTTTATCTTGATCTTAACCATCCAGCAGAAAAGTATGAAAACAAAGTATAAAAAGTAATGCCATATTAATATGCTGAGTTGTAAAAGGCTCAAGTCAACAGCTTCTGACATTGCCAGTCCTCCGGACAACCCAGTACTACTATGTGCTAATCGACTATATGGGAATATTTTGCTGAATTCACACAACTACAGTATTTAAATGACAATGGAATACCCTTCTCTGAGAAAACTAAACAGGAAAAGGGCACACAAATAAATGATCTTTTTTTTTTGTTCGTTTGTTTTGGTTTGGTTTTTGGTGGAACCGGTGATTGGACTCAGGCCCTCATGCTTTCCAAGGAAGCACTTATTCCACTGAACCATCTCCCTGGACCCTAAATGACCCTAAATGTACATCTGTATGTTCAAAATAGAACACATATACAATTACTTTCTCTTAATTCAATGAATAGAAAGATTTGTTCTAATAATGTTTATGGACAGATGTCATGACTGCATCTTGTACTATGAATAACCCCTAAAAGAACAACATGCAATGTATTAAATTTTTGTTGTTGTTGTTGGAACCGGGGGTTGAACTCAGGCCCTTGCACTTCCCAGGGAATTGATTATTCCACTGAGCCATTTCCCCGGCCCCTGCAATATATTAACTATTCATCCTGTCCTACTAGTTTTGAAACATTATGATGTTTCTCAATAAAGTTATTTAAAAAAACAAAGCAAAATCTACCCCCTGACTTTGAACACACTTACCTAATCATTCTTGTTATTTTATGACACAACTCTGGAAGTCCAACTTCATGAGTGTCTCTACAAGTCATGATCCAAATACGGTGAATGCTCATGTTTAATGCCTCCAATGCAAAGGCACGATCTCACAAAAACTGCACTATATTCATCTTCCTGATACACTAGATCTGGTGCTGTGTGATGTTCTGTCTGTTCTTCAGTCAAACAGCCATGCTAGGTAAAATTTTGGATTTATTCTTGAGATTGTCATGGGTAAACTAGCATGCTATATATACCCACAACAGGCTTCTAGAATTGCTTCAGGAAGTGGCCAAACAATGTAATAAGTGAGTTTCAAGTGAGAGGGAGTATTTTTCAGAGAATTATTGGGAATATTTATTTCTGTGTAATACTTTTAAATTAAACATTCACTGCATGTTTAGATCACATCTCACATTAAACTTCAATAGTTTGAAAACAGAAAATATGGAAAGATGTCTTAAACAATTATCAAGGTTTTGATGCAATGCTTTTGTATGAAAACTATCTTGCTTTATAAACAGGGTATATATGCTAATTATTAGATAGTTGACAAGGAATATTTCTAAGTTAAAATGTATTAATAGTTAACTGACCATATTGCGTTCAAAATCCATTTCATCTGTTAGCTGTTTTAACTATAACTTTTGAAGTAGGGATTATCATAATTACTATTAGCCTTTCACAGTCTGTTTGGTATTAATATATCACAGAAAACACAGAGTCCCTATAACTCTAAGTTTGCATTAACAAAGGTCCATCTTTTGATTCACACTGTAATCTTCTGGGATATGTCTGGCTACACTGAGAAACCCAATAAAATACCTGTAATTGTATGAGTTCTTTTTATTTAAAAAATGAAGAGTAATATTTTGCTCTTTTATATTTAAACAGATAGCTCTCATTTCTGATGCTTTCCATTTTTCTACAAACCCAAAAACTTTGTACAATGCACAGCATTCATTAGTTTCCTGTTAGGTAAAATTTCTTCTCAGTGTGTCTGCCATGCTGTCATTCATCCTGGAATATACTTACTACCATGAATATCTGAAAGATGTCAACTTCTAAACTCTACTGTGTTCCTCTCCACTCTTTAAAGGGGAGAATTGCCCATCACCCAGATGCTATGCTTGTCAGTAAGAATTCATTGAAAGTTCATATATTTATTCTCTGGATGTATTTTGGCATTTACTTGGTCTTTTAAAAGATTTTTCTCAGTTTTCCCTTTTTTTTTTTTTTTTTTTTGTTTTGTTTTGCTTTGTTTTATATTTTAGGGAAGGGTCTACAGGGTGTTCAGCATCTCACTACTAGATGGGACTTGTAATGATCTACCTGTTTACAGCCTGCGAAGAGGTGGAATTACAAACAGGCACCACCACACCCAGTCTCAATTGATGTCTCAGCATGCCCTGGGGATGGGGCCAGCAAGGCAGGCCTGGAAATTGAACCCCCTGCCTCTGCGCCTGCTTTTCTTTTTTTTTTTTTATTGAATTTTATTAGTGTATATTTTCTACATAATGATTACATTAATTCTGCAGAATCAGTACTTCTCATAACATTTCAATGCTTTTCCTCCTTTTCCTCCTTTCCCCTTTTATTTTTGCCAGCATTGGATTCATTTATTTTATTTTATTTATTTATCTATTTTTATTTTACTGAAGTACAAATATCAATCAGACAGTTTTAAGACACCTTAGCAAGACAGATTCGATAAATTAATACATTGCAAACTGTTTTCATACTGTTTTGGTATCGTACAAGGTGCATACATGATATTATACTTACAGACATTATTATAGCAGATGTCTCTTATCAGTAAATTAAGAGGCAAGATTTGCACTAATGGTGGTTGGACAGGATATTATGTTGGCTTCTAGTACTATGGTCATGCGCCTGCTTGCAGACATTATAATCCGCTGAGTTGTTTGGCTGGCCCTTCATTTTTTCCATTTAAATTATTTCACTTTTTGATATTAGGCATAGTTTATTTGTGCTTATTCTATTTTACTTTTGAACATCTATACTTCACATCAAATTCTGAAAAGTTTGAACAATTGTTTTTCAAATATATTTGTCTCATTTTTCCATTCTTTTGTCTAGGACTAAAATTATCATATGCCTGTCCTTTTGCTATTCAAATATCCCAAAAAGTCTTCTCATTTTTATTTTGATGATCTTTTTCTTGCTTTAATTAAGTTTAGGTTATTTTTGTTCTAGAGATTGAATCAAGAACTTCACACTGAGCTCCATTCACAGTATTTTATTACTTTTAAAAATATTTTGACACAAGGTTTCACCAAGTTCCTAAACCTCCTAGTTTGGGCTCAAACCTGTGCGCCTCTGTTCCTGCCTCCTCAAGGGCAGGGACCATAAGCCTATAGCCCTGCTACAGGGCTTGTAGACATGTAGTCGAGTGGAAGTTTTAATTCTCTATATCATCAGATTTAGCATTTTCATTTGTTTCCTTTTTATAGTATTTGTCCATAGACTTTTCATTCTTCTCTCATTCTTTGAATCATTTGTCATTTATGTCATAGATATATAGTTTTTTTAGATTATTTTTTAGCAACTGAGCCTCTAGGATTATTCTTTGCTTACTTTTTTTCTCAGATCAGGCTAAAATATTTCTCTCTTTTATATTGTTGAATAATTTTTTATCTTATCCTGGATTATTTGACAACTATAACGTGAACACTCTGAACTGAATACTATTCCTCTGAGAATTATATATGACATGTTGAAGCCAAGAATCAACAGGGCTGCAATCAAACTAGAACAGTGTCTCCAGACATGTTTTTCTATTGAGCTTAAATTACCGACATATGTATTACGTATGAGTAGCCAGTGATACTCTTGTATGTCCACTGAAATAAATAAGACATGTAGAGGTATGTATGGCATAGATCTGAAATAGAATCATCAGTTTTTCCAGGAAATGTAAGAAAGAGAACAATGCTTTTGGAAGATGAATGTAACTTACTATTAATGAGTACATAGCAGAAAAATACAATATGGATATATAATATATAGAATCTGATATGGATAAATCCCTCCATAAGAAATCACAGTTTAGGGGCTAGGGAGATGGTTCAATAGAATAAGCATTTGCTTGAGTTCAATCCCTTGTTCCGCCAAAAAAAAGAGAAAAGAAATCGCATTTTATCCATTTTAGATATAAATGCATGACCTGCAAAGTGGATGCAAGGGAAAATATTTCATTCATGTTTATTTTCTAACTATCTTTTATCATAATGTATTTAGTATATCATAATCCATTAGACATTATCTCTGTAAGACACATAATTTAGAGTGCAAGACATATATTTAAATGGCATTTACTTGGGTCAGTTGTTTATTGCCATAGTGATATCACAGGCTTTAAACACACACATGAAATATCTTAGTAGCACACTGTCATCAACATTGTGTCTGTTCAAGCGTCTTTTTTTTTTCTTTTAGGGAAGAGACTACAGGGTGTTTATGGTCTCACTACAAGATCAGACTCATAGTGATCTGCCTGTTTAGCACCTCCCAAGAGCTGGGATTACAGGTGCTTGCTACTATGCCCATTCTGTTCATGAGATTTTTTTTAATCAGATCGGAAATTCACTGATCCCTGCTGGGCCCTGCTGGGCACTATGCATCTGATACATCTGGAAGTCTTCCAGAGCTCTTCTTATCTTACCTGGTTTCTGTCCTTGAGTACTGGAGAACTGACTAAAATAACAGACTTACTTAGATCCTGTGTGAGAAGTCATTTCCCCTAGCAGCCTGGCTTCTATGTACTCTTGCACTGAAAACAAGGGATAAGAAGTACAGCACGGCTCACAGTGGTGCAATATTCTTGCATCATCACTTCCTTTCTGGCAAAGCATGTCATAAAGACTGGCTATATCTCTAGCTCTATATTTTGAAACTAAAAATATACTCATGTTTTCATAATAGGAGACTTAAAGTACAACCAAAAAGACTGTGGATCCAAGAATGTAAAAATTGGGGAGAAATCTTAGCAATCATTTTGTGATACAGAAAATGTTAATTTTCTGAAAGGCAATAATTGATCTAAAAGTAAGATTTGGAAACTATTTGGTGCAGTTAATTATATGAAATTGTTTAAATGTGGAGTGTTATGGCTTGAGTATATGTTTCCCCCTCAAGGACCCTTGAAGTCCTGGGGTGGCTTCTGGCATTTAGGATTGATTATTGTGGGTGTGGGTTTGCACCCAACCTATGGCAGGTAACTTGTTTACAATGTAAGTTGCCTGAGCTCTGCCTCTACCTTTGCTCTGTACTCTTTGCCACTGCCATAAAAGGTTGCTCTCTGCCGTGTTCCATGCTGTTTTGAAGCCATCTGAGAATGGACTGAAACCCCCAATAACTGTGAGATAAATTAACCTTTCCTTCCTTCGTTTTGAGTGCCAGGTATTTATTCCAGTAAAGAAAGAAGAGAACTCAGACAGAATTTGGTACTGAGAGTGAGGTTGTTTTGGCTAAACCTGACCATGTGGATTACAGCCTTTCAGGAATGGCATATAGGAAGAGATAGGAAAGGTTTGTAGCTGTTGCTGACAAGAGAAGCAGAAGAACAGCTTTGGCTATTCTGTATGGGAGATTCTTGTAAAAACTCAGAAGACCAGAAGGCTGAGAGAAAACTTACCTGTACAGAACCAGGCTAGGGAAGTTTCTGCTGGGAAGAAGGACTACACGGGTTGTTGGACTCTGAATGATTTGTGTTATGGCTTGTCAAAAATTTTGTCTTCATTTTTCTCTTGTCCAGAGACTTTGCCTGAGACTGAGATTAAAGAAATCTAAAGGCAGTGGAAATATTGAGGTAGTGGCGTGGCTATTGTTGGTGACTTTTAGCCATATTTATGTTGAAAATCAAGAGCAAAGAGCCCAGCAGGATGATTTAATATGTTATGTGTTTGGCCAGAATGGAAGCTCCAATAAAGCTGTGGAATGCAAAGATAGAGTGAGAGTGCAAGTTATTACCTTTTGTAGCCTCAGAAATTCAAAGTTTAGGAACTTTGCTTTGGGGAAAAAGCCACAAAGCCCATGTGCCAGAATGGAGGTTGTGGCCACACCAGGTTAAAAAATGGTGCTGATATGGAGAATTTATCCCTTGGTATCAGGTTAGAGTGCTCTGTGATTCAGGCACTACAGCCAAGAGAGAAGAAAGCCTGACTACTGCTCTAGCTGGCAGCAGACCTTGGCATCATCCACATGGTGTTAGTTTTAGTTGCTTTCAGAATGCAAGTGTTCTGAGGTTAACAGGGCCTCTGTCTTGACTTTAGAAGAAGGGCAGGGAGGCCAGGCAGTGTGCCTGTGGGAGGGCAATCTGTAAAAAAGCTATGAGTGAAAAGCCTATTCTGTGGAAAAACGAGAAGTTTACATAAGCCAGGAATGTGGATCATGTAAGGTAAACTGCAAAGAAGAAACAAAACCAGCCTAAATTAGAGAAGACATGGGACTTGCCACCAACAGTGTCATAGGGGAAGAGTGACATGGAGCTTACAGTTTGGCACAAATTTCTTCAGATGTTCCACATGGAACTACAAGACTTAATGTTGACCTTGAGGTGGGTTTTGGACTTGCTTTGTTTCCAATGCTTGGTATTCTATGGTATATATCTTTTGAAATGGTAATGTTTATCTTGTGCCATCTAATGTTGGAACTATTTAACTTTTCATGTGTACAAGAGCTCACAGCCAAGAGTTTGCCTTAGATCTTGAGAAAGATCTAAGATTTTTTTTTTTTTTCTTGGCTGGCTCAGATTGCCTTGTGGGCTGGCCTGGTAAGGCATGGGGAGCTGGGAATTGAACGGCGCTCCCTTGAGCCTGACTGTGTTTGCCCCAGCAGATGCTTAAGCAACTGAACTAACCCACAAGCCCTCTTAGATCTTGAAAGAGACTTGGAAGTTGCACTTTTCAGCAGTGCTGAAACTGTGAGGAATCTGGCAACTCTTAGAAACAGATTAAAATGACTTTTGCATAAAGGGATGTGCCTGAGTCTTTAGGAACCCAGGGACAGAATGATAATGGTTTATGTGTAAGTGTCCCTGAAAAGCCTCATCAAGTCTTGGGGTCTGATTGACAATTGTGGGTGTGGGTGCTGCACCTGCCCTGGGGCAGATAATTTGCATTACAATGTAAGGCAGGGAGAGAGGCCAGCTAGCTGCCTGAGCTCCTGCCACTTCCTTTGCTCTCTGGCCTTTGCCACTGTTATGAAAGGCTGCTCTCTGCCATGGGCCATGCTGTCTTGGAGCCAGCTGAGTATGGACTGAAACTTCCAGTAACTGTGAGCTAAACAAACCTTTCTGTCTTTCATTTTGAGTGTTGGGTATTTGTCATAGCATAGACAGAAGAGTAACTGAGACACAGAGAAAATATTCAGGTCCAGTTCTAAAAATATAAGAGGCCTTACAAAGGTAGTAAAGAATAAAAAGTCTAGTTGTTAGAAATTCAGAAAAACTTAATGAGGAATGTAGGACTAGCCAAAGAGCTCAGCAGGTTAAAGTGCCTGCAAGCAAGTGCAGCTGCAGGTGGTTTGATTCCCAGGCCTGCAGTGCCAGCCCTGCCCCAGCAGCAGGCTGAGATGGGGATTGAGATTGAGTATGGTGGCACACCCCTATAATCCCAGCTCTTGGTAGACTGTAAATAGGACAACTCAGTGAGACCTTGAACAACCTGTAGACCCTTCCACAAAATAAAAAAAATAATAATAATAAAGAGGAAATTGAAAGAGAAAAGAGAAAGCTGAAGGAGAAATATGCTAAATAATTGAAAAAAAACCTTAGTCTCATCCAACAATTGTTAATATCAAATATTTAAGAAAATTAACAAAACTACTTAACACTGGAAGCAACAAAATGACAGGAAATGAAAGATAATAAATATGCTAAATTATAGTAATTATGAGGAACAATTTGAGAATAAAATGATAATTATAAAGCAAAATTATGAGAAAATTAGTTTATGATCTGAGGTAAAAATTTGGCAATAAATTAATTCTACTAAAAATGTTGTTTGATTAATACTAATTACCATGCTTCTATCTATCCTAAAATACTAGTAGATGCTTGCTAACGTAAGAAACAGTAATAAAGAAAAGAACTGATATAAAGGTGGGAGTTTGGCTCAAAATGTGGGAATTTTTGCTAAGGCAGTGTCAAAGCTACATAATTTATTTAGCCTCCAATATTTTAAAAATATATATCTCTATAGACTTTCTGTTTTATGATAGGCTTCAATTCTCCTCAATAACTTTGTTTAATAAAATTTTGCATCATTTCTTTCTTTTACCATTTTGTATTCTTAAAATGAATTATTGGGTGGATATATATGGTTGTTATGAAGAAATTCCAGATTTAGGAAAAATGCCAGTGTAAATGAATTTTTAGCCTTATAGCTAATTGAGTGTGTGTGTGTGTGTGTGTGTGTGTGTGTGTGTGTCTGTGTGCGTTTTAGGGGAGGGTTACTAGGCCTCACTACTATGTTGGACTCTTAGTGATCCACTTGTTTACAGCCTCCCAAGAGCTGGAATTACAGGTGTGGGCCACCATACCCGGTCTCAATTGCCATCTCAGAGCACCTCGGGGTGGGGCTATGACAGCAGGCTTGAACCCCTGGCCCTTGTGCTGCTTTAGGTTCTTTAATTCTCTGAGCTGTTTGGTTGGCCCTTTAGAGCTAATTAACCAACTTTGAAAAATAATAATTATCATTGCTTAGAATGCACTGATAATAGTTACTATAAAATTATATACATATTTATACAAGAGGAATTGCATGTATTTAATAAAATATATAAAAATATCAGAACTATCCCCCTGGTTTAGCTATAACTTCTAGTAGTTTCTGTCATCTGATTTCATCACGATGTTCACTTCCAGACACCAGACACTCATTCATCCTACAGATTCTGTACAAAAGGAGAATTTCATATTTTAGGTATAAAAATGTTCACAAGGCAGGGTGATGCATGCCCAATTCCCACCCCGTTTGGTGGCTGAAGCAGGAGGATTATAAGTGTAGCCTAAACAATTTAGCAATTTAGCCAGATCCTGTCTCTAATAAATAAATCAATATAACAATAAATCAATAAATGCTTAAACAAAGAGTGTGGAGAGCTGGGGATGGAGCTCAATGCAGAGGTCTAGGCTTAAGCCCCAGGCCCAGGCAAAAGCCTCAGGTCCTGAGAGGCCTGGCTCTTGGAGGTGAGGAACCTTGAGACCTGGCACTCCTCAGTGATCAGCCCTCTGTAACCTTCCTAGCTGAAGCTGCAATGATGAGGTAGGTTCTGGGGGTGTCGGAGCACTGGGAACCCTGCAGCGCCTCCTCTCTCCTCTCTCTATCTTCCTTCTCTACTTCTGCCCACAGGATGAGCAACTAGCTTCTTCCTCCAGTCCCTTCCACCAGGGTGCTTTCAGCTTATGACCAGCTTGTGCAGACTGAAACCTCCAAAAATATGAGCAAAATTAAACCTCCGTCTAATAGGAGAAGACAGTATTCCTCTTTCAGGTAGAAAGAGCAGTTCATTCCATAGAGAGAAAAAAAATCTAACTTTCAAAAGTAAAATTTACTTCAGCCTTTACTGGATGATGCTATTCCAGACAAAGTAGAAATGTAAGAAAACAGAGCTTAGCTGAGCCTGTCAGCTGACCTCACGTTGTCTCTCACAGGCAGGTCACCTTAACCACATCTCTCACACCTAAACCCTCTCTGTAATCCCAAAACTCTTGGCCTAGGGCTGTCTCCTGGCTTCATGACCCAGGTGAACATGCTGGATACATTGAAACTCCACTGTGAACCTTTTCCTGGAGCACTGTCTTGTTGATTTTGATACAGGTCTTCTTTGACCTCACACTCTCCTCCTTTACTTTGTCAGTATCGGTAATTTATCTCTGAAAAGATGACACTGACCAATGCAGAACTGTTTTCAGTGTGGTACTAGTAGAATTAGGACAATTTTCCCTAAATCTTTGTACTCTTTTTCATGTAGGAAATTATTTCAACATCGTTCTTTCTGAAAATGGTTAAACAAAGTAGCTTTAGTTGACTGGCCCTCCTTGGCACTGAGTGAGATGTTTAATGGTTTCATCTAAAGTTTCATAGGGAACATAATCATTGCTTCAAATTGTTGGGGAGAACTTGTAAAATATCATGGCCAGAGTACATTTCAAAGAAATGATACGTGGCTAATAACCACTAAAAAGTGAGCAGTTTCCCTTCTTTTTTCCACTTATGCTTGTGAGACGGTGATCTATTCATCATTTGCATAATCAAATTATTAGAATTTCGAATGTCATTGCATATTTTTTCCTGCATATTTTCCTGATTTCAGCATTACACTCTGATTAAATTAAAATTTGATTTTTTGAGAAAAGTGTCTTCCCTAAAGTAATTTTCACTTTACAATCTGCTACTGTTTTCTTCTTTCCTAATTGTATTTGTCCTGAATTAGGAAATTTCATTTCAGTCCATATTATTTCCCCTATGCATACATGAGCCTTTATCTCCTTAGAAAATCAAAGTTGTAGCAGATACATTGCAACATGTTGAACTTCCCATACTGTGCCAAAGTTTTTGAAATCAAAGCTGTGATTAAAAAAAGTGATTGCTGTTGGCCTTGTGACCTATGCAATGCTATGAAATTTTCCACAAATTCCTATTACTTCCCACAATAGCTCATTGTTGCCCCCTGTGCGAATATATAACGGCTTCCTTCACTTATAAATTATCTGTCATACGTAAAGTATTTATTTTAGTTTTGAATAATTTGCTTTAATTCTCTTGTTTTCACACTCAACCCCTCAATCCATTTGCCTTTGAATATTTGTGTCATATTCTGGGAAGAAAATTAAGGAAGCCAAAGCTTGATCTTTCTAATCTTGGCATCATAGTGAAAGTCTTCTAAACTTAGAAAATTGACTATAACAACTTAAATCAAGGTTATCTGCAATCTAACATTTTACTGAAGATTTATTTCTGAGCTCAGTTTTTGAATTACAGAGTTTCATATCTTTGCAGGGCCCACAATGACGAGTGCCCTGTTTGGGATGAAAAACCTGGAACTCTGCTGGGTGTCTAATGTGAGGGACCACTGAAGGCCTTACTGACCAGGGAACCATGAAATCACAAAGCAGAAAGCATCCAGAGAGTCACCATAGTTAGAGGGGTTGAGAAACAAGCATAGTCAGTGTGAAACACACAGCAGGGTCCAGGGTGATAGAGTGTGTTCATTTGGCTCTCTAAGTAGTGAGGTATCGCAGATGAGCTTGAGATAGAGAAGGAAGGGCAGGTTGAGACATGGTTTCAAGACTTCCTGGGGGGCCTACAAAGCTGGAGAACAGAATTCAGAGTGGCGATTTAGCAGGAACAGATTTCTATGCTTTTTATCCCAGAAGTGTGACAAAGTACGAGTAGAAAAGAGCTGTCACTCTTCTCCCCCAGCATTAGTACAGAGAGGCAGGGGCAGGGTGTCCCCAGGATTTTCACCTCGAGGATTCCAAATGCAGCATTCTTCTGGGTACCCATGAAAGCAAACGTGCTGATCTGTTTATGTCAGTTTGTCTAATAGCACTGGGGTGTTTTGGTTACCCACAAAATGTTGTATTATATGTCACACACTTAATGATTGGGCCTTGCTATTAGTAATCATACATTTTACCATTACATAATATTTCAACAATTGTACTATGTTGTATGAATTTACAACAATAGGCCTCTTCCCTTTGCAGGTCTCTGGCATACGTGAATTTCAAAGAGAATAGTTTGCAAATAACATCATATTCCTAGTAGCAAGGTTCAAATGAAAGGTACCCGCGTGCACCACATGCCGTGACCACAGAAGGTGTAGACCTCGCTGCTGTTCTTCAGTCCGCAAGTACTAGGAAGACAACAGATGTGCATGTGACCCATGAGCGACCTCATCAGGTCTTCCAAATCTACCAGGCTCTGGCCACTCTGATCTTTTATTCAGTTCACACAAAAATAGAAAAGCACCTGCTTGCGTTGGCACCTCGTCTCCCAGGTACAGACCCCAGCGGTGTTGTACAAATAATCACATGGAGTGGCCCATGAAGCTGAAGGTGCAGCCAAGAAAAGCAAAGCAGTGAAATTAGGTGTGATTAGCAGACAACTAACAGCTCACGGAAATGTTGATGCTGCCCTCTTCAGAGAGAATTCGTATCTGCAGCCAGAGGAATTTTGCGAAGCAGAGCTTCCCAGCATAAAAGAAGAAAGCTGTTGTGATGAAATATCTAAGAGGAAGCAATGTGTAGGAAGGACTCTCACATTTAAAGAATTTCTGGAAGTGCTTTTAATATTGCATACATCGGGTTAGAGTACTGAAGCTGACCCAAACTCAGACGAATGGCGACTCACCAAGACAGAAAGGTGCTTGTCCCAGTGCATCGCAAATGAAGGTAAACAACGTTCACACTGCAATTTATAACTCATAGAATTTGTTTTACTGTTGCTTTATTGCCTAATACATGTACAACTGACAATAAAAGTATACAACTGACAATAAAAGAATTTGATCTTGTGGCAGTTTTGTTTTAAGATCAGAGTTTCATCATAATTTCTCCCACCAAATCTTAAAGTAGTTTTGCTTCGCTTTCCCTTCCAACCTTAATTTTATAGTCCAGAGTGAGGGATGGCCATATGATAATGATGCAAGAGATCTACTCATCTATTAATTCCAGTGAAATAAGTCAGAAGTACAGTACTATGGCAAAAATAAAAATGATGATTTTCACTTGTATTTTCTTTGATTTATAATAATCTTTATAATTGTGTTCAAAGTTTTCAAAATTTATTCAGATAATTATTTTTTTCTTTCTTGGAAGATTTGCTTCTTTTAACTTCTATTTATACCATATTAATGTTCAAAATATCAAGTAGGTTCAGCGCATGCAATATGCAGACAGACAGACAGGCAGACAGAGAGGCAAGCAGACAGACAGACAGACAGTAGATACATATATACAGAAGGAGCGAGACAGAGAGAGGGAGGTAGAGACAGACAGATAGGGAGAGAGGAACAGAGAGAGGGATTGAGAGAGTCAGGGAAAGTGGCAGAGATTGAGAGAGATAGAGACAGAGAGAGGGCCTGAGAGAAAGAGGGTGAGAGAGACAGACAGAGAACAAGAAAGAGAGAGAGAGAGAGAGAGAGAGAGAGAGAGAGAGAGGAGAGAGAACAGCAACATTTACTTAGATTAGATGCCTGGATTGGCCTTACTCCTATAGTCTACCTAGGTTTACATAGGAGTATTTTATACCCCTCGTATGATACGATATATGAAGTCATATTCTGAGTTTTTTAAATTCCTCTTTGTCTCATTCCATCTGTATTACTTAATTTATCACACAATAAGAATTTGTATAAAATTATTTACCTGTGTCTTTTCCTTAAGATTTGATTTAGCAAAAACAAAAGTTTGAATTTTTTGGCTAATTAAAGTGCCTTAATAAAAATTACACCTTACTTTTGAAAAGGATGATTGAGCAATGTTTTTATTGAAATATATTAAGTTGCTAAATTTATTGATTCTTTTTTCAAGTTATGAATAAGAGAAGACTGGCTTCTATATGCATCTGTGCTTTTAGCACAAATTGCAGGAAATCTAGAATAGGAGGTATTGGTTAATCTAGAGGATACGCAAGTAAATAAACAATTTGACACCTATGTATAGCTTTAGTATATCGTACTACTTTACTTATATGGGCATATTGAATGTCCAATGGCATGTACTACACATGCACCCCGATATTTGAATAATAGCTTACTCACTGGCATATAAAAACTCAGAAAGACTACTGAGAGAGCTAATTACCTCTTATAAGGCATCTTTTCCAGGAATCCAATTAAAATCAGATTGATGCAAAGAAGTAATTTCTGGTGAACTATAAATGTGTATTTAAGTATTAAATATTCTTATGAATTTTAGAGAATTTTAAACAATAGCTGTATGTAGAAGTAAAGAAAAAACTGTGAATAATTAAATAAAAAACAAATATTGCTGGTTAAGTAAGATTCTGCCACAGATACTTTTTTCCCCACTACCTTTAAAATTTTATTAAATCACATTTCAAGCCAGATTTTTATTTTTTACTTTTTTCTTTCCAATAATTTTATTGAGAAACAAATAGCAATGAGACAGTCCAAAACTGATTAGAAAGACAGTTTCAACAACCAATACATTGCATATTGTTGTCTTCATAGTGGTTTATCATAGTACAAGACACAGACATGATATCCTCCAAACACTCTTAGTACAAATCCTTCTTCTCATTGAATTATGAGAAAGCATCTATGTATCTATCCTAACCATTCTGTATATGCAGATACAAAAATGGTCCTATGTTTGTATCCCCTTTCCTTGTTTAGTACCATCAGAAATAGGCATTCCACCACCATTTAAATATTGTAGGTGCGTGAATTCAGCAATATATTCAAATATAGTCCAGTAGTTCATAATGCCGTGAGTCATCTGCAGGACTGGCAATGTCAGAAGCTATCTACCTGAGCCTTTCACAACTCAGCACACCAATATGGCCTTGCTTTTCACACCTGGTTTTTATACTTTTCTGCTGGATGGTTAAAACCAAGACAAAGCAAGACCTATATAACAAGAAATGCAACTTTTGTAGCTGATACAGTCAGTAAAATCCCCTCAAGATCTACCCTGAAACACTGCACCACAGTTTGTAGATCCCTTATAAGTGTCAGCCATGTGCTAAGTCACCGCCATTGCCCGACAAAGTTGCTCTCTGTAAAAGCCTGAGAGAATGTTTGCTCTCCCTGTTACTTTCCCTATGCCTACTCCCATTGACCAGCCTCCTCTGTGGCCACACAGCCTCCTTGATCAGCAAACTTGGGACCCTGAGTTACAGGATGTCACAGCACAGGCTCTCCTATGCCCCGAGTCCTCACTTACCCTATAAGGCTAGGCTCAAAATGTTGTCCATCCCTGAAGCCCCTTTTTCTGTACAATTTTTGGTCTGTAAACTTAAGCTGTTAACACTCCAGAAGAGAAGCTTAATATTATGACCCCATAGCATAGGCAGTTGAGCCTAATCTCACCTTCTGTCTGAATAACAAACATCCCAGACATGACACAAGTATTATTTATCAAGTATTGATATGTCAAACCTACAGAATATGAAGAAAAAAATAAAAAATATATTTTAAAAAATAGGAATAAACAAGTACATATTTTTACACAGAAATCTAGAAATCCAATCATATACAGCACTGTAGCAGGACAGTCCCATGACATATGAAGAGGAAGATTCAGTTTTGAGAAACATGTGTTGGGCACTGAACTTGAATCTAAAATATTATTATTAATTTTCTGAACAACTTGCACTCAGTTAATCATATTAAGTTTATGAGTTATTTCATAATTCTCTGATACTTTAAGAATACTGTACTGTATATCTGTATACAGTTTTCTTCCTAAACTTTCAGAGAAGAGTACCATGCATGCTATGTTGGAATACATCAGTGTAGTTGAGATGGTGGACTTTTCCCAACAGCTTACTTGTGTCAGTTTCCTATGGTGACAAAGTATTACAACTCTAATGGCTTAAATCAAGAGAAAATTGTTTCCTCACAGTTCTGGAAGCAGGATCAAAGGCAGTTTCACTCTGCCAAAATCAAAATGCTACCAGCAAGGATGTGATGCTTCCAGAGGCCCTCAGTGAAAATTCCTTTCTGCCTCTTCCAGCTCCTGGTGGCTGCTGGCACTCCTGGCCTTGTGAGAACAGCGAACAGATTGCTCCAGGGAAATACACGCTTGTTTTGCCTGTCTGTAATCTCTCATTAGGACGTGGAGGTTGCATCTAAATTAGAGTTTAGCAAAATGATAACCCAGGATGAGCTCCCCTTTTCAGGATTCTTTGTTTAGTCCCATTAGGAAGATTTTTTTATTTTAATCATATAAGGAACCGTTCATGTGTCCTACAAGTAGAAGGTGGCCATCTCTGGGGTGAGTGGATGAATCTGTTTTTCATGTACAAACACGGTTTTCTTGCTACTCAGTGAGTTGTTCCACCACCTCTCACTGAAACCATGGGAACCAATATGGAAAAAGATTGTTTGGTGCCCTATAAATTGGCCAATAAGTCAGACTACTTTTAAAGAATCAAAATTAATTATTCATTAATATCTAGACATAGTCTATGACTTTTGGAAATTTTCATTCTCATTAGAAAAACTTTACCAAGAACCATATTGACCTCCAAGGCTATTGTGTAAAATAAATTGTGTTGTCATTGTCACATAAGTTGTTGTAAGTGTAGAAAGCCTAAGGGATTATTTTTCAAATGATGGAATTCCCTTTCAAAGAAAGAAAAAGCTTACCACAATTTTATGCTTTTAAAGATGATAATAAATTTCTCCCCTTCAGATAAGAAATAAATCAATTTCATTTTTTTTTTTTTCATTTTATGTGTTCGGTGCAGGGTCTTACTGTGCAGCTTGGACACATGGGATCCTCCTGTTTTCAGTCTCCCTGTGCTAGGATTACTGGTGTGTGCCACTACCCCCAGACTCAATCACCAGCTCAGTGCTCCCTGGGGACTCAGGGCCAGCTCGGCATGCAGGACCAGGGATCATACCCTGGTCTCTGTGCTTGCCAAAGGAGACTTAGTTCACTGAGCTATCTTGCCAGCCCTCAACTTCATTTTCATTGTTGCAACAAATTGGAGTGATTTTCACTTTCATTTGCTTACTAGTGAATCTTTCTATATCCTGAAATTATAATCTACAGTAAATTGTTTGAATTTTGTTCCTACACCTAACTTCAAATGTACAGCATTTATGTATATTGTGTTAATTTAAAAAATCATCATTTTGATCATGGCTGATCTAAAAGTGCTCTTTTGTGAATTTTATCAGGAGGCAACAGGGAAGAAACACAGATGCCCAAAGGCTTAGGCCCACCCATAGCATATTATGTCACTCTGACTCCCTCGGATAAGCCACTCTGTGCACATCTACTGTCCCTCAGTCTGTAGCATCTTAAAAAAAGTCTTCCAAAGATAAAGTATCATCTTGTAGGAGAGTGGTGACCTGATCCTTCAGTTTGAAAACAGAAATATAGGGCTCCCACACAGACTTTCAATTGTTCTCTCTTTCTCTCAAACTTAAATCCAATTCTCTTAGTGCTTGCTACTTCTACGTCTTGAACTTTTAAAAGATTCAAGAGAAAGGTAATATTTTCTTCTATTTGACCAGAAAGTAAACTGAAAATGAATATTTTATTTGATTCCTAATTTTCTCTCCTGATGATATTATTATTCATATATAGGGCTATAAATCTTCAACTCAAGTAGAGCAAAACAATATATCATAAAAAGTTGAGGGAAATTTAAAGGAAATCAAATATATCCAGCATAGTATATTTTGGCGTAAATACATAACTGATTTTTCATCCTCTTTGTATCAATTCGATTATACTAGTTTTATATCATTTGCTCTTTTATTTTCAGTGTCAGGAATTGAACTCAGGACCTTTCACTTGCTAGGCAAGTGCTTATTCTACTGAGTTATATGTCCTGTCATGTTTTTTACTCATTTTCTAAAACAGCCATTGACTTGTGTTTCCAAGGGAAAAAAATAGGTCAATCTACATTTATTCACAAATCTAAAATACATTTTAATCGCATATATTTTATTTGATTCCTAATTTTCTCTCCTGATGATATTATTATTCAGATATAAGACTATAAATTTCAACTCAAATAGAACAAAACAATGTATCATAAAAAGGTGAGGGAAATTTAAGGAAGTCAAATATATTCAGCATAGTAGATATTAGAGCAACCGTGAGACACCATATTGATTTGGTAGCTTGATCATCAGAAATGTAGACTTGTATATCATTGTAGAAATTATTCAATTATAACCAACATAATAAAGTATGAGACAAATTTTGTGTTAGTCTATGGGTGTGGATGTGTAAGGGGAAAAAAGAACTTTGAGCTGTGTGGAAATTTAAATATAATTTTTCACATCAATGCTTTGACTAACTGAAAGAATAATATATTGATAATTTCTGTGTCTATTTTATTCAATCAAGTTATCATTATTATATGTGGCCTTTCACTCTTAATGTCAAGAAGACTTAATTTGTAGCTCTTACTTAATATATTTTCTTTCACATTGTTTCACTACAGTTTGGTCACTGATAAATTGCTTAAAATCACTTATGAAATCAAGTATTTAATTACTTTGATATCTTCTAACATTACCACCAAATAATGGTGGTAATAAACTGTTGGTAGTAGCCTGAAGTGTTTGCATGGTTTGTATTCATAATGGTTTGTATTTCAGTGCCTGGAAAAGAAGGCTCATGAGAATCTGCCCATGTACATTTGCTGAACTTAGCAGGACAGGATGAGAGCACTTTCTTAAATATTTACATTTTTCTTTTCTCTTTGTCCTCATCCCTTCTGATACTTGGGCTCCTCATTTTATTCTCCCTAGCTCATATTACCATCTGTAAAACTCTGTTACATTTTCTACTCAAAGGACTACCCAATCTGAGCAGTGATGTTAACTAAAAATATATATGTATATATATATATATATTTTTTTTTTTCTTTTTCTGTATTTATGGAAGGATCTTCAGGGTGTTCAGTATCTTACTACTAAATCCATCTTGTAGTAAACCCATCTGTTTACATCCTCCCAAGAGCTGGGATTACAGGGGCAAGCAACCATGCCTAGTGGCAATTGCTGTCTCAGAGCACCCCGAGGGCAATGCCAGCATGGCAGAGTATTGTACATTTTAAAGCTCATCTTTAAAGGGTTTGTTCTAACACTGGAATCTGTATAGCATTACAGCACTAAAGAGATAAACTCATGAGCTAATCTTGTGCTGTCAGATTATGTTTTATCTTAATATCATTTTATACCTTTGAAAATAGACATTTTTATAATTTTGTTTTAATAACATTTAGCATATTATAGATTGAGATACTCTCTTTCAGCTGCACAAACTTACTTTCTATTTTTATTTTATTTTTTAATGTTTTGATTTTTTGGCAGGACGGGGGCTTGAACTCAGGCCCTTGTACTTGTCAGGCAAGTGCTTATTTTATGGAGCTATGTCCCTGTCCCCTACCTTCTATTTTTGATGATATACTGTTGAAACCCAGGTCTATTATAAACAGGTTGAAATTAAGTAAATAAATGAACATGAGGCTAAATTAACCTTGAGGAAAAAAGCATAATAAAATAACAATATTAACTTTTTATCCTACAAAACCACTGGAAATTTTCTTTCAAATAAAAAAGTGATTCTTTCAGAGTTCTATTTATGCATTTACCTCCAGCCATCTAGGATGAAATAAAATAAATCTATTTCTACTTCTTGTGTATCAGAGAAAAAGTACTCAACAAATTATAGGTACATGTTTTAAAATTTTTGACCTGTGCTTCTTTAAGCTTGATAATGAATATGAGGTTTTATTCATTTCTACCATAAATTTCTTCAGGAAACAATTGGAAAAATGTATGTCGTGATGGAAAGGCAGAATTTTGTGTTGCCACTTAGATTTATAGTAGTCAACTTGTTTTACAGATGTACAAAATACTTAAATGTCATGTTTTCCAAGATTTATAAGCTGTTGAATTAGTTCACACTGAATGGTTTACAATAGTCATTTGATTGTAGTGAATTGATAAAACGTGCTAATAGGAGGTGGATATTCAGCAAAATTCATGTTAGCCTTCAGTATTTTGGTTTATCCTATCAACATAATGCATGGTTGATATCTTCCAAATGAGCCAAGAGTCATGCAGTCGCTGCTTATCGGCACACAGCATGTAAGTCATTTAATTACTTCTTAACAAATGCATGACTAGTAAAAGCAGGATCCTGGGTGAACAGTGATAGAAAGTGAACAATCAGCACTAAAGGAATCTGGTTCCTTGTGACACATTCACTTTATAAGGAAAAATCCATTTCAGTTTTTGTACGATATACAAAATGCAAGGTTCATACTATGTGACTATCATACAATATTTGAAATCTCTATTCAACATGTATTCTAAGAAAATAATAAAATCAAGCATATTTTCCAGCTACAGATAATACTGTAGTATCTTATTAATAATAATTGTCTATCTGAGAAAGGAAAAGGGGAAAAGAAAATAAGATTTTTATTAACATTGCATGTAATTCTATTTTTAAGTGAAATTCTGCGAAAGCACACAAGTTGGGTGAGAGTTGGGTTTTGAGAGTCACACTGATCTTATAAGCTGACAATACTTATTCAGACGCCCGCTATATCTCCATCACATAGGAATAGGAACAGATGGGACAGTGTTGGGCAAGGAAAGTGAATGGGATTTCAGGAGATGTTTCTCTGACAAGTAATTATCTCTACTTCTATGAACAAGAATGCTTAAAAGCTATTTAAATTAAATATTAACATTTCTATGAAGTGATCTGTTTAAAGTTTTCATGGAGGAGAGAGAAAGAAAAGGAGTGAAAAGGGGAATGAAAATGTCCTATGCATGCATACCAATTCCCATAGGGAAGGTAAACATTATTTGCTATACACATGCACTAATAAAAATAAAAATGAAATAGAAATTATTAATAGAGCAATAGAGAAGACATTTAAAGAAAAATGCAAATTCTAATTAATGACCTGTAAAAGGCCATAAAATATGTATGCAGAAAGGATAGTAAATGATAGAACAATTATTTTCAAATTTCAAACTAAACTAAGTGTAAATATAATTCCTCTAATGTAATTATTAGTGGATATAAATTTGACTTTCTAAAATATGTTTTGAAGCAATTACACAGAAATAACCCAAGTTATCAAATCTAAAGAACACTTGCGTCATTATGTTTGTTTCATTTTTGTAAAGCTCGTTTCAGTTTATGTCTTGTACTGCATAAGCATTTTGGAAATAACTATTTTTGTTTTATTTCTTTGTACTACAACTGCTTTTCAGTTGTATAACAGCTACATTATGCTTTTGTTTCAGTTATGAGTTTTTTCATAAATAAAAAGAAGAAAGATATAATGGAAATACATCTACATTTAAAATCCAAAATATGCAAGCCACATTTTCTGGAAAGTGGTTAGGGTTCAATAATAGTAAAAAAAAAAAAATGTTTAGAAAATAGACAGAATCTTTGGTAAGTTATAAGTAACTGTGTTTCCTAATCATTTTAGGGTAACATGAGATCAAAAATTCTTTGTTATTAGTTTATAAATTATACTAAAATGTAGAACATAAAATAGAATTTAGTATTAAGATTAATTTATAAAAGGGAGACAAAATTTTAGTTAATCATAGCTTTTCTTTTTCTTTTTTGTATTTTAGGCAAGGGTCTACAGAGTGTTCAGAGTCTTACTACTAGATCAGACTCTTAGTGATCCACTTGTTTACAGTCTCCCAAGAGCTGGGATTATAGGTGCATGCCACCAAGCCCAGTCTCAATTGACTTCCTAGTGCATGCTGGAGGTGGGGCCAGCAGGATTAAATTCCAGGCCCATGAACCCACCTGCAGACGTTTTAATCCACTGAGCTATTTGGTGGGAGCTATTGCTTTTCTTTCATTCATTTTGGAGTTTTGGATACTAAACCTACTCTAAGACATCATCAGTGGTAAAACTAGGCAATGCATGTGAGGACATTTCATTGAGTGTAGGGAAACAGCCAATGCAAAACTGTGACATATAATTGCAGGAAGACAAATAAAGTGACCTGCTACTTCATTCTGCCATTCAACATTAATGTTTTCCCAAAAAATGGCCTGAGGAGTCAGAGAGAAATATTTCCTGAGCTGAGGAATATAGAAATTAGAGTTCAGTTTTCAGAAGTAGCTGAACTGTGCAGAAGAATATTATTGTTAAAGGGCAAGCTGCCCCAAGTTTGGAATTGCTATATATTCATTCAAATTTCTTTGCCTTTAAGAAGTCTTGGTCTGGTCAAGTGTAAAAAGGAGACATTTAAGACACTGAGAAGTATAATCAATGTGCAGCTAAAAGCAGGCTGGAGACGACACTTCAGAAGGGTGAGGTTTTGTCTGCTCAGGTGAGAACATATCGCTGAGTGTTTTGGCATTCAGATGTGTTACCCAAATTCTTACAGTTTTCATAGTAAAAGACATCCCTAAAGTGAGCAAGTGTCCCAGTACTAAAGGAAAAATCTCACTAGATACAATAAGTTCCATTAAGTTCAAACAAGAGAGTATCTTTTCCCACCATGACAGGCAGGCACTCTAATAACATTCTATTCAATTCAGTTTAGATTGTACCTTCTTGATAGACCTCATCATGAAGATATTTAAATGATTTGCATAAGGAAAGCAAAGAATAGTAAACATGTGGACACCACCCCAAGGCACATGTTTTCACAGAGGGTATGTGACTTGTCTTTTTTTCCAAAATGTAATAATCAGAATTGTTCAAAACAATATTTTGCCCTGTTAAAGCTGGGAAACAGCTGTTTCATTCATTTTAATATGACATTATACTGCCACATTTTAAAAATTTAGATGAATTAAGTATATTTTATTTTAACTTTTCATTGTGACATAAAAATAACTGATTGACATTTGTTTATTAAAATAGCCATGCATTATTCTGCATTATGGAAATGTTCTAAGCACTAAGTAAAAATAAGAAATAGAACACAGGCAGTGGAATTTGGCAGTTATTATAGCTAAGGTCTCTTGAAGTAAGAAACAGTAAAAATCTGTACATGTAATAGGGGATTACATATATACTGCTAGATATGAAAATTTAAGTTGTTAACATTCTACTGCTAGCCACAGACTAAAATTTAGATTCACCACTATTCATTAAGCTATCTATAAAAGCATCAAGTATGAAACCTCCACATCACAGAAATAATTATAAAAACACTGAATCAAGACATTCATGAAATTTATTTAAACTGAGAGTAAAAATAGCAGGTGAACTACTTTGATAAATGTAGCATTTTGAAATAAAGCTATGCTGCACTGTGTTGGATTGTGTCACCGACTTCAGGCACCTAAAGTAGTTTAATGACAATGGAGTGCCCATCTTTGACAGGTCTAGACAAAAAAAGGGGGCTACAAAGGAAGAACCATGATGTGTGTGTATGAACAGTACAGTTAGGATACATAGGCTGTGCTTCTGCACAATTCTATGAGAAGCAAGATTTGCACTAATAGTGGATGGACAAGATATTATGTCAGCTTCTAGTACTATGGACAACCACTAGGAAGATAACAAGGTAGAAAGTATTAATTATTGAATCTGTGAAATAATTCAGCTAAAATAAATAAGTGGACAGCTATGCTCTCTTAATTCACGGATTAGAGACATCTGCTATAATAATGTCTGTAAGTATAATATCATGTATGCACCTTGTACGATACCAAAACATTATGAAAACAGTTTGCAATGTATTAATTTATCAAATCTGCCCTGTCAATTTGTCTTGAAACTGTTTTATTGCTATTAGTTCTTCAATTAAAAAAAAACAAAGTAAGTTGAAATAAAGGAGAGCTTGTCCACATTACATTTTTATGTATCTTAGAATAGATTAATTCAAATTAATTTTAAGAGAAAAAAATGTTTTTATATATATTTTTGGAACAGGGTCTCACTGTGTAGCTCAAAGACATAGTAATCCAGCCGGGCGTGGTGGTGCAGGCCTGTAATCCCAGCACTCGGGAGGCTGAGGCAGGAGGATTGTTGTGAGTTCGAGACCAGCCTGAGCTACAAAGTGAGCTTAAGGCCAGCCTGAACTGCATAGTGAGACCCTGTCTCAAAAAAGACAAAAAAAAAAAAAAAAAGACATAGTAATCCACCCGTCTCAGCCTTCTCAATGCTGGGATTAGAGGAGTGCACCACCATGCCAGGTCTCAGGGGACCAGCTGAGCATGCCTGGGGGCAGGGCTGTGTGCATGCAGTCCCAGGGATCATATCCTGGTTCCTCTGCACTTGCCTAAGCAGGCACTTAGTCCACTGAGCTATTTCACCGACCCTGACAAGAAATTTTTTAAGATGGAAAGTTCTTAAAATTAAATTATGAAAACTGATAAGGAAAAAATGATTCAGTTCAGTTTTATTTGCTATAATTTCTATTTCTTTAAAAATACAGTGTTGACAGATGCAAAGCATATTATATACAACCACATGCTACCATGGAGCACTTACCATTCCCTTATCTCCAGTGTGTCTTTTACTTTCTAAGATCTTATATTTTCTTCCTTTATTTTGCAGGAAGTGCTAAATGTCATGATTTCCTTTTCATAGTAGAATCATAATCATAGTTCTGATGATTTGAAATTCTGAAATACCTGAACTTACCAGTCTGGACTTGCTTTCTTCATGATGATGCCCAATCTGATTCTATTAGAAATCAGGTGTGCACTTGACTCTTATGTATGAGCATTTATAAATGTTCTAACATTTATTAGTAAACGTTGAATGTGGTTGTGTGCCAGCAAGTATTTATGAACAGGGAAGCTCACATTTCACATATAATTTTCATATTATTTGTGTTTTGCTAGCCATTTCAAAATGTGAACAGTATTTTTAGATCAGGGGTTGTGCAAAAGCAGGCAGCAAGATGGCTTTGGCAGCAGAGGGCCGATGGTTTGCCAATCTCTGTTACAGACATCTCCAGGCTCAGATTTAGTTCAGGAAGGCTTCCCAATTTAAGAAAGACTAAACTAAAGGTCTTAGGTTAAGAGTAAATTATAGTTTTGAGCACAGAATGTAGATAAATTTCCTGCTGCCTAAAGAAACAGTCAAGTGAAAGAGGTAGGAAAATGGGAAATGATTCTTCAGGAATGAGAGATCAGCCAATTATAATTCGCAACAACATGGAATGTGACATTTTTGAGAAACCAAATTGCATTTAATGAGGTTGGCTTGAAGACTATGGAATGTGAAACAGGAAGCTATGTGCTACTCGTGATTCATTTTAACACCTTGAGCTGTAAACTCTTTTGCACAATTGAGCAATGATACCGTATGCCAGCATAGTGGAGGTACCAGATTAAAATAATTGATAAGGAATTTCTGTATAGGTATAAAACTTACTTTTAATCATTCCTACATTAGCTTTTTTCCAGGATCATATCTACTTAAGTATTTTATTTAGATTTCATAATATTTATTGTTCATTGTGGTACACAGTATTTTCAAATCAGTGTGGTTAAACTAAATATTCTCTATGTGTGTGGTCTTCTCAGTGTGGTCAGTTCAAATTCACTATTAAGTTGTTTCACAGTTTTTGCAAGTATTTGAAAGGTACAGAATTGCTCTAGAAACAATATTGGGCTAAATGAACAGCTTTTCTATATTTTATTTCCTGTATTTCAAGAAAATATTCTGCTTGGAGTCTTTTTGGCTTGAATTCTAAAAGAACAGGTTGAGAATAAAGAATGTGCTTCTGTTGCATTAATTTTTAAAAGTTCGTTGATAATGTTATTTCTTTTTCCAGGATATTGGCTCAACAATTATATATAGAGGGTGCAGCAACATGCAGCAATTATATCTGCAAGTTCAAAAGATAGAAGCTCACTTTCTGTTGTGCGTAAGTCCAAAGTATAATTAACCACCTCAGCAGGAGAGGTGCAATCCTTCACTGCCCTTCAAATAACCCCCTGTGAATTATTTATTCCTCCATAAAATAGATGGTCAATTGGACACACACTGCCTCCTCCCCCTTCCTATTGTGTGTATTAACTGCTGAGCACAGAGTCCCTGGAGATATCAGTTACGATTATGATGCTATTTTCTTTTTATGTTAATTTTGACCTCTACATTGGTCACACTCTTCAGGATGCTGTCATTAAGGTCAATTTGTCTTAGCGTGGGGGACTTTAACTGGAGCATTTGTCCACCCAGAGCAAGAAGATATGTAAGAAGTTTAAGTTTGTAAGAGATTTATTTCACTAGATTTGAGGCACTGTTGAACATGGAGTTAGGGAACAGTGCTGTGCACTGTGAAAAATGTACTTACTAACCTTGGAAATCAGGACGGAGCCTCAAGCTTCAGTGCAACACAGGCTAACCCGATTCTTGTCAGCACCACTTTCACTGAAGAGCGGACAGTCTACAACCGCCAGCGAGCAGCTACTATCAAAACTTCCTCATGCTAATACAGAGCAATCACAGGTTTTCCTATTAACAGCAGGTCCAGAGTGTAAGGAAGAAATGTCAATATACCTACCTTTTCTTTTACCTCTTTTTAGTAAAAATGTAGCAATTAATGGGAAAAAAATGGATGAAAGGAAGCTTGAAGGTAGCTATGCAGGACAAACAACATTTGTGCTACTAAATCTTAAGAGGCTTGTGGGAACCAAAGATGGACTCCATTTTTCACCTGGTGGGAAGAATAATTGAGCCAGCGGGCGGTTCCACACTTCTAACAGACTGCAGTTCCAACTCTGCTTTGAAAGTAGTAGTAGTTAATAACTCCTGTCATTCAGGATTCAAGGAAGGTACTTATACAGGTCTGGATGGGTCAGATAAAAATAAAATGTCCCCCCAAAGCATCACGTGTTCATAGGTGTTGCTTTCTTATGTCAGATGGGCAATGTGCCCACATAGTAACAAGGTTTGAGTGAAGCACATGTGGAACAAGACACACTCAGCCATCGCACTCATGAACCGAAAGCTGCTTTCCGAAAGTGAATGGGCGATGGCTATGGCGTACTTCTTGATGGATTATTCCACTGATAAATACAGATGGTTATGCTCTAAGGAGCGAGGGCACGGTTGCAATAAACTTATTGCTGGAAGTACGACCAGGAAGGGCAGAGTGCCCGTCCAGGCTCCAACTTCTCTCTGCTTCTTGGCTGCCGGTCTCAGCAGCTTTCTTCTGAGTTAGGTGTTTACACAACACTAGATCTGAACCTGAGTTTGCCCACCATGGGTTGAACCTCCAGATGGAGAGCGAAATGACCTTTTCCTCCTTTGGGTTTTAGGAGTCAGGTGCTGCATCTCAGCGAAGAGAAAGGTGACCGAGTTGTCATTCACTTATGAACATCGTTTAATCGTTTAACTTATATTATTCATAAATAGACTACTCACATGGTCATGAAATGAACACTCCCATGCCATCTTCTTGACCCTGCTTTTTAATTATAACTATTATTTGGTCAGTGTTTAATATTGTGATTTTTACCCACAGAGGATTCTAGTATCATACCATTTTTTCTTCTCTTCCAGCTATTCTAAACTGATTTCAGAGAGGTAGGCATTTCCAAAATTGGTTTGAAATCTTTCCTACATTGTTTCACTTTCTGGAATCATTTCTTCCACCTTCTTTTTGGCCAGGTCTAGACACATTTTCAGTTTGCTTCCTAGATACTGTTCACAAAATAGTTCAACAGCATTTTTTTAATTCAATATCCGTTTCTACCAACTCAATTCAACTCATAGCTTGCACTACAAGTTCACACAATGGCTGAGCTTCCAAGGACATATAAATGAAGGACATGATTCTTCCCACAGTGAGCTATTATTTAATTAAGATAAGCCTAATTAAATAAACAATTACAGTTTTGTATTTTATGTGTTATGATTTGAATACATCTAGTTAACATGACAGTATTGAAGAGTGATTCTTAATGCCCTAATAATTTAGGGGAGGTGTGGAGGAGGTAATATTTACCTGATGTGTGAAGAAAGATTAGTCAGGCCATAAAAAAGAGAAGGCAATGGTGGTGTATGGAAGCCCAGAGGGGACAGCACACAAAAGATCACCTGGTCAGACATCAGACTGAGGGGAACAAGAACAGAATTCACCATCTACTGCTCCATAGTTGGGAGTTTTCACTGAACATCGAGAAAAGCTTTTGGACACTTAATCAGACCAACGTTCATGACTCAAGCACACGTGTCAATCAATCTGAGGACTGCGTAAAACGGATCAGAGAGGTTCCTATAAGGTCAGCATGTTGAGTGCTTTACAGCTTGAAGTTGCAGAATAGTGACAGCTTTTGATGGTAAAACACAATAGTAATGAGCTATGTGGGAAAACAGAAGAAATCAGAAAATACTTGATGCTCAGAGTGAGCCCACATTTAGACATTTGAAGAGGAAAAAACTGTGCGATGCACAGAACCAGTTAAAAACTTATACACACGTTAAGTTTTACTAAAATGTAATGTGCTTTTACTATTCATGGAAAATTTGTCTTTATTTTTTGTTTTATTTTTTATTTTTGGTTTAACCAGGCATTGCACTCAGGCCCTTGCACTTGCCAGGGAAGCGCTTATTCTACTAAGCCATCTCCTCGGCACTAAAATTTGTCCTTAAAAAAAAAGGTGAAAAACAGTATTCTGGTAAGGTTTACATTTTTTACTTATGCCAAATACATTCTCTTCTTGAGCCATTTATTGGTCAGAAATTTAAAAATCATAATAAATTATATTCTATATTTGATGTTAGTTTTATTTTTAAAGTGTGGAGATACTTTTCTTGTCAAATATTTAGAAAAAAACAGGTTTAAAAGAAATGATGAATTGATTCTTGTATATCTATGTCAAGCTTTCATCTGTAATGTACTAACATATATTGCATATACTTAATACACATTATGCATATTTTAAAATATATGTACATGTTTTCTAAAACAAATGGCAACAAATGAAGGGGAAGTAAGTTTATATTCTTAGCAATTGGAAATTTGGATAAAGGGGCCAGTGCTAAACCTCATGAGAGATATATCTCTTTCTACTGCTAAAAAAAGGCTGTGTTTTAATATAGTTACTACTTAAAAATTGGTTTGCCTAATTGAGTTACTCAGTGTGATGTGTCATCACAGTTTTTCACATTAAGGATTGATATTTCAAGTGTTCCACAATTACCTCTCACTAAATGGAGCAGAACAATCAAATACTAATAAGAAGAGTGATGCTACTAATAGTTATAATAGAAGGAGGGCAAAAAAAAAAGAGATAGAACCTCAATTTTAGCAAGACAAGATAATTTTATCCGAAGTTATAATAGCATCATAAAAACGCATTATGAAGAAGAGTATTGTGATATGCAGTATGCTCTCTTAATGCATTAGAGTGGGAGGGAATCATAGTTTGAAGTAGTCTAAAAATGCTGAGGAAAGACAATATAATACAAAATATTTAAGAAATAATCCCACAGCCTTTTGTTTTCTAGTTGTCTCCAGTTTTCCCCTTATTTAGGAAGTAAAGAAACAGAGCACTCACACTCTTGAGTCCTTATAGTCCTTTATTACTTTAACAACCATTCATTCTTAAACAGTGGACCCTGCAATACTCCTGGATTCTCACATTTTAGTGCAGTTCCCTGTTATGACCATGGCCAGATCTTCTAATTTAATTTTTTAATTTAGCTGTGGCTGAGGTTCTCACCTTTGCTCTGGCTCCAAGTATTTATCCTACTAAATCAGCAGAAGCAGAGCTGCTGTGAAGGGGATGAAGATGAATAGCGGACCTCTACTGCGCCTTTCTCTAGCTCATTCTCCCTCTTCGCCTTCTTGTAATCTCAGTGGTGAGGGAACAGAGGCAAAGAACAAAGAGCATAGTCTAGGAGGAAGGCGGTGCATCCTAATAGCCAGCTCCCCTGGATCCCTGGATATGGGTGTGATCAAATATTCCCGAAAAGCCTTGGGGAGTACTAGAATCCATACATGTAATATTAAAAGGAACAAACATGTGTTTTAGTTAACTAAAAACATTTAGCTTTAGAAAGAAAACCAAAAGCATAATAACAAAGACTCTGTGCTGACAGTTTGTAATTCTATTTCTTGTCATTGAGATGAGCTTTAATTTACAGAAGTCAGCTTTAATGATGACTTCTGTAAATTAAAAAGATGAAGAGAAAGTGTATCAAAGAAATTTGTAGTATTCATGAAATTTAAATAATGATTGTAAAAATATACAAAACATACTGATAAAATCAAATTTGAATAACTGCACCCTTCAGTTTGAATTCTCACATAGGATTGTCTGGAGACTTAGGTCTCTCTCCTGTACTCAATAATCAAATTAGCTTTAAATTCTTTGTCTAGTCCTACATTTATATGTTGAGATGCCTCTCTAAAAATCTTCCAGATGGATTATTTCTCTTGTACACATTTATAAGCCAGGTACTAATTCAAAGAGGTCACTGAAAACTAATGTATATTTTGTCATACTTTTTCTCCCCTGCAAAAGTGATCCATGATTGGACTCCAGTGTTTTTTTAACTCAAGCAAACATAATCCTTGCTATTTAGTAGAGAATAAAATGAATTTTTCAGATAAGCGAATACATTGTGGGCATTATCTCTTTACAGTTTTTACAAAGTCACTTCAACTCTCCAGGGAACTCACAATATTAGCTTCTATAACCAATATTCCTCCTAATGTATGGGAAACAAATTACATCATATTATTTACACATTTATAATCTATAATTGCTCATTGAAATGTTTTATTTCTACTTTGGAAAAAGGCAAAATAAGAAAATTGTATCTCCCCAGATTTATTGACAAAATAAAATTATTGAACTTACTCTCAAATCTATATAAAAAAATATTTTAAAATGTAATTTTTGGGCTGGGGAGTTGGCACAGTGGAATAAGTGCTTCCCTGTCAAGCATGAGGGGCTGAGTTCAATCCCTGGTTCTGCCAAAAAAAACAACAACAAAATGTAGTTTTGTACTTTGAAAATCATTGTTATATATAAAAACCAAAAAACACTACATTTACCTCTATACTCATATCTATAATTGAAGTGTGAATGCAAATACTTAAAATATTAAAACTATAAAAAATTCTTTAAAATTAATTCATTCTTACATTATAGTCACATTTAAAAAATACAAAATATGAAAAACAAAATATTCTCTTTCTGAAATAAGCAGACCTTGAAACTGAGAAGTTATATATCTGGGTATGTGTGATAATATACAGACTACTTGAATATATTTTTGAAATAGTGATTAAAACATTTAATTTTCAATTCATGTAAATTAGAATTGTGATATAAATTGAAAGAAAACTCAATTCCAATATTTTTGTGTTTTATCTTTAAAACATACTTTACATGCTACATTATTCTCAGGATTTGCTGTTGGAAACATCTCCATTTAGAGTTAATGTGGTAGCATTTAACAATTGTCAGGACTGTCTGATTTGTAAGATGTCATTACTTGCTTATCAAGAGGTCCTCTGAGTTTTAAAAGTCTCTGTATAGGATCACCATATCCAAAAAAAAGTAGTTAACTTACATTTGAATATTAAAAGTGTGTTAAAATGAGTACTCATGATCGTTGAACTTAGCTTGTTATTATGAGCACAAATAGTTCTTAAAAATTCTATAACCATAATTCTGTTTTATAATGAACCATCTATTTGATTCTTGTATCACATATATACAGCTTGATATCAACTTTACATAATTCATAGAAAACAATGTTCTGTTGTCCATTGTATCACTTACGTTTTTTCAAAGTTTACATTCCATAGGCAAGCAGAGACACAGAAATGACACCCAGGCTTTAGAAGCAGATTTATTTATATCAAGATTCACTGATTGGGATCATTTCCAAAATATCAAGCCCTGATCTCTGGTGGCCTAAGGCTTGTATGGGACAAGCAAGCAGGAAGTACAGAGGCAGAATGGCTTGTCAGTTGGGGATTGGTTCTTACAATAAGCATCATGGTGACCAGCAGTGACCAGCTGCTTCTAAGAAGCAGGAGTATCAGCAACTAGAGCAGGCACTAGTAAACTGAAGTATGTTAGCTGGGGGTCATTGTCTGTTACAAAATCAGTACATCTTAGAAGCATCTAGGCTAGTTGGATAACTGTGTACCTGTCCCCTGAAAAATATAGCTGGTATGGATACTTCCAAATCTATGTCTGGAAGCAAATGCTTTGACTGTTGTACAAAAAATTGGGATTTTCTAAATGTTAAAATGTTTGTGTCTGTTTTGGTAATACCAAATTGCACATGTTTTTGTGTCAATTATGCTGTTGACAGTGTAACTGTCCGTTCATTTTCTAACTATGGTTCTCTATATTTAAGTGTCCCAGTAACCCAAAGCCTTCTTTGTTATGCCTAAGGCCAAAAAGATATTGAAATCATGTCTAAGCTGAAAATAGAATAGATACTTTGGTTTTATAAACTGTGTTCTTAGGTGGCTCCATTGTGCAATGGGTAGCGCCTTGGGCTTCCAAGCTGTGTTCTTCATAGAAAAGAGCAAAAATTTTCCAGAAAGGCTAGTGAGAAAATGATTTAGTAAATATTGTTTCAGATATTCCATTCTCCTTTATACATTCCAATTTTGTGTATACATTAATATCTAGTAAGGATAATACCAAATTTTTAGAGTTCAGTGAAGCCAAATGACCCACCTTGAACATCAGTACTGTATAGTATCAGTGAATTTTATTTCCAGATTTGTTTTCTGCATTTCAGGCAAGGATCTACAGAGTGTTCAGGGTCTCATGTCTAGGTCAGACTAATAGTGATTCTCCTGTTTATAGCCTTCCAAGTGCCGGGATTACAGACACGAGCCACCATGCCCAGTCTCAATAGCCATCCCAGAGTGCCAGGGGATCAAAGACCCCCCCAACACCTGAGCCTGCTTGCTCATGCTTTAATCTGCCAAGGTGTTTCTCCGGCCCCTCCAGATTGTTTTCTGACAGACAATTTACTAGGTGTTTACCTTGATTTTTTATTTCATACAGTATGAGAAGTAGTCATATTAGGAGAAAATTTGGAAAGATGTTTCTGAGGAAGGCAACCTCATGCTACCGGTGCTTGTTCTGGTTTCTATGTATTCCTGCTCCAAGAGCCTCCTGGGTTCGCAGGTACCTTTTTGGAAAGCTGGTTGGATTATGGGGCTTATAGTTGAGTTGCAGTCTGCTTAGAAGAGGAAAATGAGTGGGAACATGACCTAGAAATGTTGCTCTCTTTCCTCAGTCCTCTCCTTCATTCTCTTGGCTTCCCTAAGCCATGATACTGATATAGGAAATGTTTTCAGTCTATTAGATGTCAAGCATGCTGAGTTCATGGTTTCAAAAGAACCAGGAATAAGGCAAGAGCCAGAGGACGAAGTTAGGGGAATTTTATTGGGAATAAAGGAAAGGGAATAGCGGCTGGATTTCTAAGAGGATTCCTGAATGGGTGGCACCCAATGGCCTCCGTTGGGGGTAATTTACATGGCAAAGTCAGAACATGAGGCAGGACAGTCTGAGCACGTCACAGAGGAAGAAAAGTTGTTCATGTTAGTATAGGAGGCTAAACTAGGAAAAAATTAATATACATTCAGAGACAGACTGTGCTCCCAAGGAAATCAGCACAAAAATAAAGATATCAGAACTTTAGATGCAGGTTCTTCCAAAGAAGGCCAAACATCAAGACAAAAAAGCAAGGGCCAGGCCCACCTGCCTCCGTAAGGGACAGGCGACTACTTGAGATGATATTATGATTAAACCCTGGCCCAATAGGTTGTAATAGCTATCAGACATTCAGATTGGTGAACAGAGCGTCGGGAACATGCCTTTCCTGAATCCCTTTATTTCCATATACATTTGCTACATTAGCCATTTTCCTGTTGGGTTAATAAATACAATAGAAAAGACTGAAAAAGAAATAGCACTTAGTTTTGCTACATCACTGATTTTGTTTTCCATTTAGAAAAAAGACATTGACAAAGTGATTATATGGATTTTCAAATAGCAATTTTGTTTCTCTCCCTCAAAAAAAAAAAAAAAAAAGAAAAAAAAAAGATCAGGAAATGCGGCTTGTTGTCAGTGAAGCTGTAGAAATATCCTTAATTTGGAAAACAGTTAAAAATAATTTCCTTTATTTTTAATAATCTTCTTTAATGAGAAGCTCAAGGGGCCAGGTTAGAGAGGGAGGACAGAGAACAGAGGCAGGGAGTACACAGCAGTGAGGATGATGAAATGCCTGCTCTTCAGAGATTATTCCAGCTCCTCCTAATGAAGACCTACGTGCATATATGTGATTTATTTGTATTTTTCTATTCTCATACTACAATTTTTTTATTCATATTAACAGTAAAATATTTTGTTTGTCTTTAAAAAGAGATTCAGAAGTATTTTAGCACTCACATTCAGTTTTGGCATACAGTGGTCTAAACTGTACATACAGAATTACTGGCCAACTCTGTCTCACTAATCTCCATTGAACCAATTCTGCAGCTCTAATTCCATTTTCAGAGAGTTGAACTTTTGCTCATGTGTACACTAAGGGAATACTTTTTTACTTTAGGCTTAAACTTTTGTTTTTTTTTTCAAATTTTTATTTGAAATGCATAAAGTAATATCTATTTGTCTCCCAAAATAACTGCTGTGGTACAATAACTGTGCTCTAGGCTATGCTCAGATGTCGTCTCACAGCATTTTTCTGCAATATCTTTAGTTATTTGGGCACTGGTAGATTTATTCTTGATCAATTAAGATTTACCTTTGCAAGGTACAGGATGTTTCATCAGGAATAATTAAAAAGATAACTAAATAAAATGAAAAATCAGTTGTATAAAGTTTTAAGGTATAAAGATTTGTACCATCAACTTACTTTTCTGAACTTTGATATCTGTATGAATAACTTGATAAAAGCCCATCTGTTACTATAACAAAAAGTGACTTAGAAAATTATAATTTCTATTGTTTTACCAAGTATATTTTACTATGCTTACTAAAACAGCCTGGTGTCATTTAATGAGCAAATAATTGATATTATAGTTGAAGTTTAGGAAGTTATAATGATAAGAGTTCTGCTAATGGTAGGGATATTCGTTTAGTGGAGCATTTATTTAAAAAAGAATTCAGTAATTCCAAATTATACAAATTATGTGCTTCTCCATTCCCAAAAACTATGTCTAATGTAAATATATAGTGTGTTTCTCATTTATAGGCAAGTGACTTTTACCTGTCTGTAACTATAAAAGTCATATATCAATATGATTGATATGGGATGAATTACAAGTAGGCTTATCTTTGCTACTAAATATGATTTGCAATTTTCTAGACTATTAAATATGTTGAGGTGAGGAAAGAAAGTATCAACTAAGTAGGTTGTCTGAGTTTCAATATTTTCTACTATTTAATAATTACAAAGCTGGTTGAGAAGCTAGCTCAGAGGTCTAATTACCTTGCCTAGTGAGCACAAAGACCCAGATTTGATCCCCCACACCTCAGGCCATGCATCCTGGGGCCTTGCCAATGACCAAGACTGGGTGTGGTAGCACACAGCAGTAATCTCAGTGCTGGAGAGGCTGAGACAGGAGGATCACTCTGAATCTGAGATCCATGGTGAGACTCTGTACCAAATATATAAATAAAAGAATTAGAAAATAATAATTACACAGCTTTGGTAAGCTGTTTATATTTTCTGTAATTTTCTTATCTAAACCAATGCTCACAGAAGATTGAAAGATTAATAAATGTGTTCTTTTATTGAAAATATTGTGAAGTATCATCTGTATTTCACTTAATATAAGCAGAAGCAAATATTAAATTACTATGATATAGATATTAAACAATTTGTATTTATGTAAAAATAAGTAAATAATAGCTAATTTATTTCAATCAGCAATTACATTGAAAAAAATGTACGTATCTAGTACTTGGGTGAAATTGTTGCACATGCAAATCATAGTTTATTTTGCTAACTAAAATTGCAAGTTGCCTACATATATATTCATTAATCATTTGTAAATTTCTAGTTCACATTTTAAAAAGAGCATAAAGAAACATAAAAGGCAGTCAGTTCTTGAAATATGCCACAGAACCCAAATGTAATTGCCTTATTGACATTATGATAAATTTACTTCAGAAAGTTCAAATAAACATCTGTTATCTCCACTCACAAATGTGTTCAACCATTCATGCATCAAATGCCTATCATGTTTCAGGTAAAAATAATTTATAGCACAATTATAGTCTGTCTTTTGGTGTGCTTAAATATGACACAGAGAAAGAGTTCATTAATATACTAAAGTTTGTAAGAAAATAACAAATGGGATGAAGAAATATTAGATATGTAAACCTACAGTTTTAATGAAATTTTTAGTTTTATCATATGCTCACCTATTTTTTTAATTAAACCATAGACTTCTTATGAGACAAACTCAAAGGTGCTAGTTGATTAATATGTTCACAACAATAAAGAGAAGAGAACATGACAACAGCACATCAACTTTCTGAAATCGTGTGAGAGCTGGAACAGGAGAAAGTTGTCAACTAGTGCTGCTGGTACAGAAATCCATGACAGACTGACCAGATACGACCCAAAGAAGATGTAGATTGTACTCAGATTTCCCAAAGACTCCAATTTCCATCTCCTAGATAGGACAACGAAGTTTCCTTTGCCCTAAGCATAACACCTCCACCCCCCAAATAAAACAGCTAACCAGAAGTAACCCAGTGTTAACCAAAAGTTATTTTCCTGTGGTTTGATCTCTTTACCCAGTCTTAGCAGAGAGAAAACTGTTTGAAATGACTCACCCACTTTTTATTTGTTTTTATTTTATTTTATTTTATTTTTTTGCAGTCTTTGTCACTCTACAAATGTAACTTTCCTTCAACTTTTCTTGACATTTATTGTGCTGTATGGACTGACATGTTGACTGACTCTAGCAGTAAAAAAAACAAAGCTTAATGGTATCTTTAAACTAAATTGCTATGATTGGGTCCTCTGAAACTATCATTTTGTACATTTAAATGAAGGTCTCCTTGGTTTACTCTTATGCTATTTGCTTTAATTCCCAGGACAAAAAAATTATTTACACTGCTGGGTTAACTCCTTTACATCTAAGGATTAACATAGTGCAGCAAATTTCTGCTCCTGGAGCATTTATGTTTTATAAAATAACCAGTAAAATAGCTCACGCTAGTCCTATTTTACCCAACAGGAAACTGTATTTTCACATTGGTTTGAATGCTTCTGTAACCCAGACATCAGCCAAGGTATATTTTCTTTTGAGCTTCAAATAAAAATGCCTGCTTTCTTATGCCATGTTTGGGAAGAAAGCGGCAGATGCTAACCTTTCAGATTCTCATCTTGCTAAGAGTCTCAGCTTTTGATGCACTCATCGGTGAATGACTCACACCACTCATCGTCTCATGCTCTGCCCAATCTAGGTAATAATTACCACAACACAGAGGTACTATTTAGCCATTTCTCTAATTTCCACTCAAATGTCAAATAATGGAAGTTTTCCATCCAAAAGAGTATGAAAAAGAACAAAAGGAAGTCAAAGTAATGCAAATGGCTTATTGCATAAGTAGAACAATACAGTAAAAAAAAGCCAATCTCTTCCTCTCTCCAGCCATCCTGCTCCTGGATGGGTCCTCTGCACTGTTCTAGCTATTTATTTACTGCACCCTGTCAATCCATTTTCATAAATTTTACTTTTACGAAATTAGTAGGCATCTTAAAGTAGCTGCTGTGTGATGTCCTTTTAATTTTCTTCAAAGTCACTATTGAAATATATTTTCTCAAATTTAACAAAGCAAAATACTATTTCATTCAGTTGATGAGTACATATAAGAAACATTACAAAGTGTTGTACTCCAAAAATCAAGACAACAGGGACAAGTCCAAAAGGAAGCGCTTTATTTTAGGTGGTACCCACTGGGTGGCCTTTCCTTACGTAGAAGGAGAGAGGGACCCCAAGAGCTGGGTTGTTGGTTACTTTATGCCTAAAAACCGCAGGCTGGGAGGGGTAAGCAAGCATCTTCACAGAAATTAAGATGGCCGTTAGGGGAGTACGGGGACAATTTTGATTGGGAGAGGCGAATATTTTGACCATTTTAGGGAATTTGAGTGGGCACCTTGTGGGGAGGGGGCGAGAAAAGGGGCAGGCAGGTAGTTTTACAGAAGCTAAAATGCGGAAGTTAAAAGGTGCATGGGGAGCCCTTTGATTGGTGGGAGTCTCTTCGGGTGAGTGGCGTTATGTAAGCCTATGGGGTGGCTGTTGTCAAGGGGGGACAAAAGGGTAGTTATCTAATTTTAGGTGAAGACAGGAAAACAGGAAATGTTTGTTTGAGCTTTAACAGAAAAAGGGGGGTGGGCATTGCCACCTGGAAGGGTTGGTTTGGTCTTTACACGAAGCAGTCACATCAGAGAATATTATATATTGTAAAGTTGCTACAAAATAAATTTAAAAAGCAAACTCAATATATGCATCTTCAGATAGTTTAAATTATAGTAACCTTCCAAGCAAACAACCCAGTTCGTTTCCTGAGTTCCACATCATCTGCGTTAAAGGCAAATAAAGGTCTCACCACATTCCACTATAATACAAGAAACTTAACCTACAATTTAAAAGTAAATGTGAGCATATCTTCCTTAATTTTGAGGAATTCAGAGAAATAAAAGAGAAGGAAGGTTGGAAAATGCTTATTTGGAGAGATGGAAGCTGGCAGATCTTTGTGAGAAAGCCTTATTCAAAACGAAGTTTTGGGCATGACTCAAGATTGTAGTGTTACAAACATGCATTTTGTAATGTATAAAGAAGGGAGACAAAATGTATAAGTTCACTAATGGCCAAAATAGTGCACCAAGTCATGTAGCAGGGATCTGTTTGGTATTCTTCTGGTAGAGTTACAAACATGAGTGAAGAATATATTATCCAGCATTAAGTTAGCAGCAAATATTCCCATACCATACAACACAGATGAACCTGGAGTTACATTATGTTCAATGAAATAGGCCAAATACAATAAGACAAACACTGCATGATATCATTCATATGATAAAGCTGAAAAATGAAAGATAGAGAAGTAGAGTTTCATGGTACTTGCCCTCAATTAAAGGCATGGGATGGAAGGGTAGTGCTGCATAGTACTATTCATACAATCTATCTAAAACAATGAAAGTTGGAGAAGTAGAGTTTAATGGTACTTGCCTTTGGTTAAGTGCACAGGATACACAAATATAAAAGGTTGATAGAATAAGACTAGTAAATCATTGATGTCTGTTGAACAACATAGAGCATACAGTTGACAAAATTTTATGGTAAAATAAATAAATAAATAAATAAAGATATTATATTAGTCTTATAAATACTATTACTACTAATAATGATATTAATAAATGAAGCAAGGGGAAATTTTAAAATGATAAGGTTTTAGCATGAACTGTGGCAATAGTTTTACAGGCATTTACTTAACTTAGTTCATTATTTTCTATTTTAAATGCATTCAGTTTTGTGTATGTCAGTGAACTTTAATGATAAGCCTAAAACAAAGATAATGTAACTCAGAATACTTTCACAGAAAATTATTTGTTCTCATGATTGCTAAAGCCTTAGCTTAAAAGCAACTTCATAGATTTTTAATATATTAACTTCTTTTTTATTTGTAAAGAAATTTAATATTTGAACAAAGAATTTATATAAATTAATTCAGTAAATATAGTACTGCTTATATACCCCACAAAGAAATCTCAAGCTAAGGAAGAAAAACACACAGATCAGTGACACTTCCAGATAGTGTACCTATAGTGACAAGTACTTATAAAATAAAAATAGCCAAGGTCACATTTTTTATAAATGGAGGAAAATACAGCAAGTTAAAAGCAAACAATGGTTTGGTTCAGGTAGTGAAATCTAGTTTTTCCACTTCCTCTCCAATAATTTACAGCCAAAAACTTCTCAAATGACAGTAGGAAACGAAAGGAGAAAAAGCAAAGATACAAGGAGGGAGGTAATCCAGTTTTAGTGCACGAGATTTGATTAATGACAGACAAAAAGCACATCTTATAAGTTTCCACCAAACAACAGAATGTTCTCTACAACAGAGTTTCTCATCCCACTGCAGAGATCATTTTTGGCTCTGCACAGAAAGGTGAACCAATGTCAGGCAAGCTGAACTCCAAGATAGATTTTGATGCCTTGAAGGTTTACTTTTTCTTGACTACTACCAAACAGATTAGAAGACCGCATGGCAGCAGCCTGAAATATCCACAATGCTGCTTTGTTCTTTTATGGTCTATTAGCAGTTTCAACAAAGAAAAAAGGCTCCCTAGCTGTTGTCTTCTTCTCTTTCTCCACTGCTACAGATGGCACCAAGAGAGGTGAGAGGTTGGAATGCTCCTGAAATGAGCATGTACAGGTATGGCAGTCACTAAGCTGAAGAGTTATGAAGAGTAACTCAGGAAGGGGCTAGAAACTATTCTACAAATACTGATAATACCTAGGTGTGAGGCAATAATATGAATAATTCATATTTCAATTAACACCTGAACTTCTACTGAACAGCGAAGAATGATATTACCCTCTAATTTATCTTATTTTTTTCTGTTTCTCACAGAAACAGGTTAAATCTTGAACCTTAGTTGTAGAGAATAAATAGCAAGTGAAAAAAAAGTCGTGTTTTCTAAAAACAAACAAGCAAAAATTCAGATATTTATGCTGCTGGTGAATTTGCTCCAACTTTGAAGATTTTCCTCAGAAAAGCTCACTTAGAAAAGTATTAATTTTTCTAAATTTCACTGAATAGAATTGACAACTGCCATCAATTACATTATAATTAAATGTTTTTCATAGCAGTAGCCCAAGAGGGCAATGAATCTTGTAATTATCATAAAGAACTTGCTAATTTTAGAACACCTCCTATGTGGCAAGCTATAAACCACCATGTATAAGTGTGTAATGGATTTAGATTTCACCTTTCTCTTTGAAATGTAGGTGATCAAATTAAGTTTTAAAATTATTTAAGTTCATTGATGCTTTAAGTTTTAAATTAAATTTTTGACAGAATGCTCTCCTGGTGGATAATTTTTATTTTAACCTGACAGATTTTCAGTGATTTTAATTCTTATTCCATGATTTATCTTTTTAAAAATTAATATAATGATTACATGCTATCTAGGTAGCATCCGACTCTGGAAATCACCAAGTGTCTTTCAGCATGCGGATGACCTTCTCAGGAATCTCGCAATACATCATGAGGCTTCAAGTTTCTCCATTATACGCAAATGCAGAGAACAAAATGACTTTGTAACCCTGATTGCCTAGGAACATTGCCAAAAATTGGATTTTGTGGTACATTAATGTAATGGGGAGCGATTCACTCCTGAATTGCACTTATGTTCTATTGGATTAAAAAAAATCATAACCTTGAGTATAGTCATTAAGTAGAAAACTCTGATAATAAAGTTTAAGCAAAGTCAAAATTGTACGAATGGTGTTTCATGCATTGCTGTCGCTATTTCAGAAACAGAGCAGACAGTGAGAGTAACATCAGTTTTATACAGCTATTATAACAGGTTCACTATCCCTCGCTCAAATGTACACCAAATTTATAGAGCATTCCTTTTTTCTTTCTTTCTTTCTGTATTTAATGCAGAGTCTCACTATGTAGATCAGACTTTAGTGATTCTCCTGTTTTCAGCTTCCCAAGTGCTGGGATTATAGGTGTTCCAGCAGGCTCTGGCCTTAGCGTGCCCCAAGGGTGGACCTGAACAGCACATGCGGATGGAAACCAGCTGCTAAGCTCAACCTAAGCAGGTGCTTTTAGTACATTCTTACTATATGCTTTGTGCTCTTTTGGACACCAGAGCTAAAAACACAAGTGTGAAAATAGGTAATTTCCTAACCTCATGGGTACTATTCCTGATTTGAGGAAAGGTTTTAATAAATCATTAATCAAAAGCATTAGATAATGTTAAGAACTATGATGAAAACTGGATATTCCTTTATGAGGGTAGCATATCTAACATGAAGGACAGAGATCATCATTTAAGCATACTAAATAGATGCCTGAAAGTTCTCTTCCCTGCTGGCTTTTTGAGATGATATCTCACTACATAGTTCAAGCTGGTCTGAACTTCCTAGATAGCTGTGTTAGCCTTGAGCTCACAAAGATCCTCCTGCCTCAGCTTCTTGATTGCTGGGATTACAGACATGTGCCATCATACCTAGCTTGAAATTTTTATTTGTAAATGTAACCTCATTGTAAAAGAGTTTTGGTAGATGTGATAAAATTAAGATAAGATTGCTACAGAGAGCCCAATAGGACCAGTGTCCTAGTAAAAAGGGAAATTTGTTTGTTTGTTTGTTTATTTATTTATTTATATTTTAGGGAATGGTCTACAGGGTGTTCAGGATCTCACTACTAGATCAGACTCATAGTGAGCCACCTTTTTAGAGCCTCCCAAGAGCTGGGATTACAGGTGCATACCACCACGCCCAGTGTCAAGAACTTTATACTAGTTTACCTATGCTTTTATTTTTATTTTTATATTTTGGGGGGTACCAGGGATCAAACTCAGGATCTTGTCCTTGCCACACAGGCATTTATGCTGCTGATCTATCTCCCTGGCAAAGAGAAACATTTAGAAAGAGACATAACTTTGTCATGTAATTACAGAGGCAGATTAGAGTAATTCCTCTCCATACCAAGAATTTTCCAATATCCTGAAAAAGTAGAAAAAAATATTGATTTTATCTTATAGCCCTCAAAAGATGTAGACCTACCAATTCCTTCATTGTGGACTGTTAGTATCCCAGAGTGTGAAAGACAAAGCCATTCAGTTTATAAGTGTGATTCTTCTTATTTTTTTTTTCCTTCCAGTACTGAGGATCTCAAGACTTTGTGTTTGCTGCACAGGTGCTTTTCCACTGAGCTATCTTCCCAGCATGCCATTTAGCTGATAGTAGATCATTATAGGAACATAGGAAATAAGTACAGAAGATATGCAGGAGTCAATGCTATGAAGAACTGGAGCCAATCACCTTCTACAGAAGTATAAGTTATTGAAAAGATTTGGAGCAGGAAGAGATGTGTTCAAAGGAGTGCTTATGATGCAGAGTAAAGATTATATGGTCAAGAGGTTGTAACAGAGAATAGCACCAAACAAGCAAGTAGCTGGATAGCAAGTGAGGTAAGGAACTCAACTTTCATTTTAAGTAAACCACAAATGTAAATATATTTGAATATGATCTTATAACCACAAATGTAATGTAAAAGAATTTAATATTTAGTTTTAGTTTGCTTCTTTTTTATTAGTACGTATTTGTAGAGCATAATTGTAGATTGTGGTGAGGTGGTCTTGCTCTTTCTCATTATCTCCCAGAATGCATTGCATAATGGCTGTGGGAAATGTGGAAGAGAAGCGAGAAAGAGGAAGGTTGGTCAGTAGGCAGCATGAGCACAGTCATAGGTGGTCTACACCACAAATGCTGCTGCTTTTATTCAGTTATGGCATGCTGCAGATGGAAAACATGTAAAAGATTCACGTCGACAGAAATTACTGATGAGGAACCTCTGTAGAATAAAAGCAATAAAGAAAAACAAAACCAAAACTTCTGACTTTTTGGCTTAGGATTCTGTGAAATTGTTGATACAATTCTCTGACAGGAGCAGAGAAACGATGTCAGAAGCTAAAATGTTATACTGCCAATGTGGAAAAAATGTGGGTTAGAAGTTCTAGTGTTATATTTTTCCTAGAGTATGCATTTTGGAATAATCAATATGTAGTTCATATTGAAAACTCTAGACCAAAACAAATATAATGGTACCATCACTAAATGAACATGGATGCCTTGGCTCACTTCTAGGTATTAAAATATTCTAAGCTTGATTGAGATAGCAGGTCCACAAATGATATTGACCAAAAGTGATTAAGAAGAATAAAATTCCTCATTTGATGCCAGGAGAGAAGTAGAAAACACTAACTAGCTCCAGGGAAAGCATTTCTGCAGAGACAAGGCAGTGGTACATCTTTGCTAATGACTTATATACAGGCTTTTAGAAAAAAGTGGAGGACATTTCCAGGGAAATGAAAGTGCATGCCTAAAATCTTCAGGGCACATGAGAATGTAATATATTAATGTTAATGAAAAAAATTCAGTACAACTCAGTGTGAGTGATGAAAAACTGAAGCGAAAAGATGAAATCAAGTTTAAGGGCAGTTATGCACAGCAAAACATTGTATTTAATAGGCACCTGTTATTTTTGAAAAGTTTAAGCCAAGAGAATATCTGAGTCACAAAATGTAGACATATAAATAAATAAAACATCTTTTATTTCTGTTGTAAAATTTGAATTTCAGAGAAACAGTATCCACGTATGCCTCTTTTATTTTCAACAGTGACATGATATTACTGAAAGAAGGTATTTCATGATTCTTCATTAAACATATTGCTCGTGTGTTATAACAGTAAGAACAACCCTAAATATAACCCATAATGCACCTGGTTTCTTGACCAAGAACCTGGACTTGTTTTTATCTCCTCTTGTATTTTGGCATGCTTAAATTCATACCCTTTCATCTCCAACTACTGACAAGGCTTTGTGATTCTGGGAAATGTTCATCTTCTGGCAAGTAAAAGATCCTGGTTTGTAGCTTTATGTGGCTTCTGTGGAAAAAAAAACACTGCCATAACAGACTGCCAGTACAGGCTAACTATTATACTATCTGGTCTATAAGCTCTTATTTCCAGTCAACTCGCCCAATCCAGCACATGTCCCTTTCAAGTCCAGCACTGGCTCTTCATTTTGTAATGACTTACTACTTACTAGTTAGCCTCATCTCTACTGAAATGAGCCTTGCTTTTTTGTTTGGTATGGATGGGACAAGGGTGTGCCGTCTGGTGCACGGTGGCACTGAACTTTTGGCATTCCTCCTCTCTCAGTCTACAAATGCTGGGATTAGAGATGTGTGCCACCATATCTGGCAGTCTTGGTTTTCATTATGAACAGGACACATTTTCTAAAATGGAAGGGTATTACTGGCAATTAAAAATGAGGATGTACCCATTGAATGCTAGTGTGCATTAGGATTTGTAAGGTAGTCAAGTCATACAGCAAAAGAGATTGAATTATATGATAAAAATTCAATGTATACAGTCATTTGGGGAGAAAAACCTGAATTTTTTGGATCAATAATTTTAGTGAATGACATTTTATTACATAGTGCCTTATATAGCCTTATAAACATTACCTCTGTAAGATATTTTCTATTTAGATTAATGTAAGTATATAAATCTTATAAACATTTTTCAAAAGATAGTATGTAATTCTGTAAGCTTTTGATTTAGAGGATTTGCACAAATTGAATAGGTTATATCATTACTTTATATAATTATTAATGAATTGTTCAGTAAATCTTGAGAAAAGTCAAAGGTTTATATCAATTTATTTTAGTAGTTTTAAAACTAGGGCTCAATAATATATTTAATTAGTAGATAACAGAAAAAACCAGACATTTGTCCAAATGTTTAACATGAATAGTAATTCAACATACAAGAGTTAGGCTGTATTATTAACAGTAATTCACTGTAAGGAGAGTAAAAAACAGGTTTTACCTAATTCCTTAGGTACAAAGTACCCAATTCCTCTTTTAGAAAAACTGTAGGTATGAATTTTTCAGTGTCAAAAATATAAACTGTCAGTAGTACTAGATAACCAGGTACAATTCATAATATTTCTTTTAGTTAAGATATCTGTCAAATGAAAATGCAAATTCAAACTAATTTACAAATAAATGATAATGGTTTTCAAGATTCTATGGAAATTCGTACATAGATGCAAGAACAAATTTGGGTAAAGATGTTTACTTGAGAATTTTTCTGCCAAATTAGAAAGACTGAAATTTCTCTAGTACGTGTAACACCATCCTTTTCTGTAGTTCATCCAGGATCTGAGTTATAAATGGTTCTTGTAAATGTCAGCCAGAATTCTCCATATTACGGAGAATGTTCAAGGGTATCCTGTGGGGGAAGGAACATTTAGTTTTAATGAGTTAATCTCCCTTTCTGTTTGGTGCGCTTCAGCTTCTCTGTTCTGAGTCTTAATGGTTATTGCTGGAATGGTCTCGCTTGGCATATTGCAGCGAGATGGATTGCTATTTGCTCACAGGAAAAGTTTTGTAACTGACTAATTATGCAACTCATTGCAATATGCTTCTCATTTCAACAGGCTCAATCTGGGTATAAGTTTTCTGTGTGTGCATGCATGTGTGAGCATGGACATTTATGTGTGTGTATACATTGTATTATTACTAAATGAGAAAAATATTCATTCACACATCTATAGAAATATTCACAGATTAAAAAGTACGCTAGAAGATATTAGTGAAAGGACTTGTTATTTCATTAATATATTATTCATTAGCAAATCTATCATTACAATTGTCTTCATGATGAACAACAAGTTTGGTATTTTAATATATACTGACTTTTTAAGGAAAGAAAACAATGCGATACATTAATTACAACTAGGAATATTATGCAAGATCTTATTTATGATCTAATCTATACATTTATATAGGCCAAGATTTTGTTTGTTTAGCAGAAGCGGGGATTGAACTCAGGGCCTTGCTCTTGCCAGGGAAGTGCTTATTCCACTGAGGCATCTCCCTAGCCCCTTGGTTGACATTTTTGAAGAGAATATTAAAAGGCACTCTGTAAATAATATCTTCAATATGTAGAAATTCACAATTGTTAAACAAAGAAGGAAAGAAAAAGAAGAAATTAATTCCTGTTTCTGTAAAAACGTCGTTAGACTGAACAGGAGGCTTTGGTTAAAGGAACTACTTGAATTCAATTAATTCCCTATCTGATGGGAAAACAGACACACAATGAAATATTACATTAGACAAATAATGTCAGTAAAATTATTTTTCTTATTTAAAATCTTTATTTATTTGGTACAGGGTCTCACTACATAGATCAGCCTCTTAGTGATCCTCTTGTTTTCAGCCTTCCAAGTGCAGGGATTACAGTGCAGATCACCATGACCGTCTCACTCACCCTCTCAGGGCACCTTGGTGGCCAGGGCCAGCACTGCACACCATGGATGGAACCCACATCAGCAAAAGTAGAAAAAGGATATTTTTTTGTTCTTCACCTGCCCTCTATTCATGATACCTGCTTTCAGACTCACATTTTTCTTGCTTTTGTTCAAGCAGATCAACAGCAATTTCAGGAATAGTTAATTGCTAGTGAGAGTGGGGTTTTATATTAGGAAAACAAAGATGAGAAAATCTTCTAAGCTCAGGCTTGAGTTCTATAGAAGCCAGGGCAATATAGCTGGACCCAACAAAAAAAAGGACATACCTGAACAAAATATGGTAAAGGCCATCATTATGGTTACCTAGAATTTTTTCTTTATGTAAGCTATTTAAATTGCCAATGTTTTCTCATACACACAACCAACTGATTAAGGATTTTAGGGTTTTAGGTCTTTTTTTTTTTTTTTTTTTTTTTTTGGTGGGACCAGGGATTGAACTCAGGCCCTTGCACTTGCCAGGGAAGCACTTATTCCACTGACCCATCTCCCCAGTTTCTGATTTTAGGGTTTTGATTTCACTGGGTTATATGTTTTAATCCTATACCCATGGAACATGTGTTGCTCTGTCAGCTCCATTCCTGTGATTTTAAAGAAGCAAGTGCTCCTTTTTACCATTCCATTCTTCATTTCAAGAGTTCTGAAATTCACAGATGTAAGCTTGCTAATAAACTAAGGCAGACAGAATTTTCATACAAAATGCTCTTCTATTAATAGTAGACAATAATATACTATCAAATTTGACTTAACAATTATATTTGAATATGCATGTTTTAATATTTAACATAGTTTTATTATTCTGGACTATGTCTTCTACATAATGACATTTTTAAAAAGAGTATTTTAGCATTAATTTATTTTTACTATTCCAGGCTATGTGATGTAGAAATATTAATGCACAACCTTTCTTCTTTATGGAAAAAAAAGTGGCAAATATTGATATAGTTAATTGAAGTTGTCACTGCAATACATTTTTTCTTAATGTTATATATGTTTATTCTCATGAATATTTGACCCTGAAAAATTTGTGACTACATGCTCTTTTAAAACGTATTAACAGTTGAATTATTTCAAAGCATATTTGAAGTAAATTGCTATGTACATTTTATGATAAATAAAACCTGCTATATGCCTGGCACTTTCTTTGCAGTCTAATGCAATCCATAATCAGTAAAGTACAAGGATTTTTTTCATGGATTTTTATGACATGTATTATAGACACACAAGGACATTATTAAATGTTTTAGTATTTCCTAATCGTTATCTGTGTTCTAATTGCATTTTGATACCTCATGTATGTGATTTCTAGACTGCTGAAATAGTATGGATTGCTTTTATCCACAAAAGTTTGACGCACAATGAAGTTTTTTTCTCTTGTTCTCAAAGGGCTGTTGTTAGACACATGTGGTGTTCGTGTTGCAAAATGTTGCATATTTTCAAAAGAAATGCATCATTTTAAAGCTCTACTGATCTCAGAATCAATTCTCTCAGCTTTTAGTACAAGCCAGAAATGAGAAGCAGAGACAAACAGTGTAAAGAAAGGGCAGGAAGGAAAGGAGGCAAACCAAAGAGGGAGAGAGGGAGGGCAAAAGGTAGGCTGTAGGTGACGGAGTGAAAAGTAGCGAGAGAAGGGAGAAGGGAAGTACCCGAGGGCCATGCTAGAGAAATAGGCTACTGGAACACAAAAATTGTATCATAACATTTTCATCATGTAATTTTTAGCTTTGAGATATAGGTCAAATTACTTAATCCTGAGAAACTCTGAATATATTTAAATGTGAATAACAAAGACTTATTCACCATCAATTTTTTATGGTAATCAGATGGGTTAATTCATGTGAAGAGCTAGCCTGAGAAGCTGTCAGAGAGCACACAGTTGATAGATGTTAGCTATTACCGTATACGATCGCAGAATACAAGATGGATGCAATGATTACGTGCTTCTCATATGTAAAATCGTTACTGCTCCTTAGGCCTAAAACTCAAATAAGAATAAATAGATTAAAGAAGGAAACCTATTCCTCTTTCATGCCTTGTGTTTATACAGTTTCTAATAGTTAAGTGAGAGACTATTATAATTGAATATGATAAAATGCTTTAATCTAGGGATGAAAAGAGTATTATAGAACATGTAGAAAAAAATGAATATGGCATCACTCGCTGAGGAAGTGATTTCTCTGAGATGGCTCCTGAGTTATTTTACACACTTCTGTACATGGGGAAGTTTATCACCAGAAAGAATGCAGAAGATTCCAAATAATAGAAGCACAGTTGAAGTATATACATGTAAATTGAAATATATGATAAAGATTTCAGTAGATTTCAGAGAGAGAGAGATAACTTTTTGATCAATCATTTGTAAATTTCAGTGAATAGTAGTTTCTATGGCAACAGTACGGATCCCATAATATTATCCTATACTGTGCCACTTTGTAACATTCAGTTATAACCCAACTAAAACTGTATTTTCTGATGATTTATTTAGTTTGAATGCAGTTCTTTTAGTAGCACATGTTGGAGAACATAATAATTCCATTTATCATTGGGACATTTATAGATTGACAAAAAGAATCTTAGTTTTTTGTCCTATCCTCCTCCTACTCCCACTTAGCCTGGCTACCCTATTCCCCTACTCATTTGCAAAAGCCCTATTTCCATTTTTGTATTCAATTCTCTCTTATGTTTTATCCTGCTTCATTTTCAAGGCAGCACATTATCCATTAAATAGCTTATTACTCTGCAATGTCTTCACAATGAGGTTTTATTCCACAATATATAAGGTATAGTTTGCAAAGTTCAATAGCAAATCTTCAAAGAGGAAAAAGCTTAGTAAAATGTGGCATAAACAGCCAGTTTATTGGTAGCATACATTTTTTCAATATGATAATTAAAACCATGTCATAGAAACCTAACTTTTGTTGGATGCCTCATTCTGATGGGAGTTAAAACAGCATTTATTTAAGTATCATTTAGTTGGTCTCAGAGTTTCAGTTGGAGTTCAATAGAGGAAGCTGTTGTTTTGCTTTCTACACCATGAACCTTTGCTTCTGCAGCACTGATCTTGATACACTTTCCAATTTTTTCTGAAGTTTACAAGTTATTTTAAGAAGTTCCTTTAGGGCGAGCCAGATAGTTTAGCAGACTAAAGTGGCTGCTTAGGCAGATGCACGGTCTGCTGTTCCATCCCTGGTGTGTTGTGTCAACCGCGTCACTGGGGTGCACTAAGATGATAATTGAGACTGGGCGTGTGGTGTGCACCCGTAATCCCAGAACTCAGGAGGCTGAAAAGAGGAGATCACTACAAGTCTGATCTGTGTAGGTAGACCTTGTACTAAATACACTTAAAAAACAGAAGTACCTTTAATATTTTATGGTATCTCATGAAAGGTAACATCTTCATAAAATTCAGCTTTTTTGAAAAATAAGTGCAAAACAACTATGTCCATTAACAACATTAGAATATTTATTCTATCTTCTTTTTTTTCAGACAGATGTACTCACATCAATGAATACTGATCTGGATCATTCCTAAAATATTAGGCCCCTCTCTCTGGTGTTCTAGGTCTTTTATATGATGCACAAGCGGGAGGTACAAAGGAAGTACAAACCTGAGACGCAATAGCAGGATGAGATCATTGACTACCAGGATAGATTAATGATCATCAAGCTAAAACATGTAGTCATTGTTGAATCTCTTTTCTAAACTGGAACTACATTAATGTGATCTGTTGCTGGGAAGCGCCATATCACTGCTAGGTCAATCTATAGCATAAGCTGATCTGTCCAGTCCTTGGGTGCTGAAAACGACCAAGTAACTGCATAGATGTAATATTTTCCTGGGACATTGCTCAGGCCACAGTGTGAAACTCTCTCAAATCCTTTCTGCTCATCTAACCAAAAGCTCATATCATGCTCATAGCATGGCCGATGCAGGAAATAGCTTTTAAAGGGTGTTATATTCTCAAGGATAAAGTTGTTCAGGAAACACTTATCAAAGGTCCACAGCATTCTCCAGTCAGAGATACTCCAGACAAGCATAGCTAATAAGTCCAAGTGTATAGATACAACCACAAAACACTGGTTCTTATGTGTGATTCTTGTAGCAGATGTGATGGCAGCCCCAATACTCAGATCTTTGGCACAATCTGAGCCAAAATTAGAAGACTTCACATGAATCATATAATGTTTTCCATTTGGTTGAAAGACGAACTCCATGGAAATTAACATCATCTGACAGCGTCTGGGTGAGAAGACTCTCTAAAGTAGCTGTCAGGTGATCCAGCAATGATAAAAGACAGTCATGTTTCAGGTTCTGATTGACACCAAAGGTAAATAAAGTCTCATGAAATGCTGGCATTGCCAATAGCAAAATGTGGTACTTTTGAAAAACAGGTCCACTGAGGATGTGCAAAGAACCTGGAAAGAATTCTGGTGCTTGAATGACAGCCTGAACATGAACTAGAAGAGGAGATCTAAGACAGACCTTGACTTGTCCATACATACCTTCAGGAGTTTCTTCATTATCATCTCTCCAGGATTCCTGGCAAGGAAAAGTTCTGAAGATGACACCAGAGAGCCCTGCACTTCTTGGGTTGTTTCACCAGTCAAAGACTTGGAACTTAAGCTATATCCATAGAGACTGACCCCGAAGGCAGACAGAATGTCATAATTCCAGGATGGACAAACATTGGTGGCAGTAGGATGGAAGAACACTTCAGAACTTTCAGAGGGAAATCTGAGCCCAGTTCTGCAATGAGTTTTTCATTTATAATTTTGATAAGGTGACATAAAGATGCTTCCAGAAAACCCTTGTTCAACACTCCTGCAGGGGATTCTGGATCTAGAAAAGGAAAACACTTGTCTCCCAGATTGATTCTGAAGATTCTGGGTTTAGAACCTTCAAAAGGTAAGCTCTGGATGAAGATATGGCTCAAAGCACCTTCTACATGAAAGGGTTTATCTTGACTTCTGTATCCAAAGCACTTGTATCCTGGCACAGCTTCACAACTGAAGGGAAGGACATCACTTAAAATGAGACCCCCATGGGCTGACATGGCAACCACTTGTCAACTGTGGTGCCATTCTCTCTGGGGTTTGTCAGCAGGAGCACCACCTTGCCCTCTACACAGTGCCACATGAACTGCTCCTTCCTCTGCAAGAACATTCTCAGAGTTCACTTGTGCAGGTGCTGCAGGTTCTCGTGGTCCGCTGGATCCCGGGCCAAGTCAGTGGGATGTTGGAGACAGGTGGCAATTTTTTTTCAATGTGGAAACTCTTCTCTGATGTTATTTAATCCTCATCACTTTACCTGGCCCCACCTCTAAGCACCATGGCTGGATTATGTTTCCAGTTTCTTAATACTTCACAGTGGAAAGTAAATGCAAACATGACTTTTACACACAAAAAAAGTATTCACATTATAGGAAGTCTCATTTTCTCATCATCTGATGAAATTATTGAGCTAGAAATGGAAAAACATGGATTTGTTCCAAAGGGTTTCAACACTGCTTTATAATTTGGCTAGCATGTAGATATGGAGAAATGGTGTATAATTTTGTCTGTAAACTTAGCGCATGCTTTGAAATTAATATGTTTTAATATTAATATGAAAGAAAATTTATTTAATTTGAAGATAACATTCTTCCCTTATGGGCAGTTGGGTGTGCATTTGGATTACTGCCAAGAACTGGAGTGTATTAGAGACCTTTTCCAAGGTGCCAGTTATTGGAGACCCCTGTGGAACAATACTTGGATCTAGACTGCAGGGGGCAAGGAGCAGCAAAACATTCTTGCATGGACAAGGACGTGAGGGCTATCTGGCGGCGACATCTGTCACCCCATTGATCTCCAGGGTTGATTCGTCTGATATGGCTGGCTAGGCAGGTGTCCTCTTCCTCCCTCAAGGATCCATACCCCTCCCGAAGCTGTGCGCTTGGTCTAAGAGGATGCCCACTCCTGATAGAGGAGGACCATTCCTCAGTCAAGGGTATACGAGTAGCTGCGCTCCCCTGTTAGAACCTCCAAACAAGTTCTCAAGCACAGGTGGCAATTATAGTAGATTTTGTATCCATGGTCTCTCTCAGAGCAGCAGCAAAGGAGAAATTCCCCTCACTGACCAACTGCAGGCATCGAATACAAGCATGGAATTCATAAAGAAATATAACAATTTTGAGGAAAAATCCTTTCATTAATACTTGTTTTTTTTGTTTAATTTCTTCCCTTCCTTTCCCTTCCCTTCTTTTTTTGGCTATCATTTATTTCATTATCTAGTCATGAGATTTCTGCAACAAAATATATTTAGAAATCACATATTTTTCTTTGGCTAGTGAATATTTCTCAACATGTGAGTGTATATTCTAATATAATGAGTAATGAATGAAACAGGGAGATGACTCAGTGGAATAAGTTCTTCCCTGGCAAGGGCAAGGGCCTGAGTTCAATCCCTGGTTCTGGAAAAAAAAAAGAAAGAGAAAAAAACATGGTCCTTTATAGATCAGTGAAATGAATAACATGATAAGCTTTAAAATGTCTCCCTTATCTATGGTAAATTTGATGAAATGAAAATCCAACACTTTCATTAGGCAACTTAAAAGCAAAGGCAGTGGAATGTGCTATAAATTAGAGACTTTTCAATTTAAAATATTTTAAATCACCAAATGTATTTTGGTTTATATTTAGTAACCTATAAATTACTCAGGTATGCAGTTTTTCCAAGTGAATTTTTAATTTTATTTTTTAATCCAAAGCCAAAAAAATGAACAGAAATATAAACCATAGAGACAGTACTAAAATATAAATAGATAGAAATAAAATAAAATATAAATAGAGCTAGAAAGAAATCAAATATTTCACATTTTTAAATTTTTTGAAACTCTGATTCTTTAATTTATTATGCAATTTTCAGCCTTTCAAAACTTTATGTTATTATCCATTGCTCAAGTCTTTGCAATAGAGGCTGGAGATTTGGCTTAGTAGTAGAATTCTTGCCTATCAAGCTGGAAGATCTAGGTTTGATCCTAGCACCAAAAACAAAAAAATAACCAAAAGACCTTGACATATTGAAACATAATATTTTCATACCACTGAAGCTTTAATGTGGCTATACTTAATATGCTTTTGTAAAGAGCTAAGTATTGTGGAGACATGTTTATTCTTATGTAAATGATAAATTTTACTTAAATTATATTAAAAGCAAAGTATAGTGATAATATAAAACACTTTCTTGTGGTTGGAGACATTTATTTGTGCATGACGTTCAAAAACTTTTTGTTCATTTTAATGAGAAAATAAAATAGCACTGAAAGAGTTTCAAAGCAGGTTAGTAAGACAGTTACAATAATCAATACATTGCATATTGTCTTTGTAGTGGTTATTCAGAGGACAAGATGCGTACATGATATTGTTTAAAACTGACACTTTTAATCAAAAATTACAATTAACAATCTTCATTATGGGGGTCACAGAGTTAGCTCAGTGGTCTATGGGTCTGCCTAGTGAGTGGAAGCACTAGTGTTTGATCTCAGGTACTTCATGCCATGCTGTCCCTCCTTGAGCACTCTGAGCCAGCCACCAAGACCAGGCATGTATCCATCCATAATCCAAGCACTAAGGAGGCTGAAACAGGAGGATCACTATTAATCTGAGCTGTGTAGTGAGACCCCATGCAAAATATATTAAAAAATCAAAAATAGGGGCTGGGGAGAAGGCTCAGAGGAATAAGCGCTTCCCTGGCAAGCACAAGGGCCTGAGTTCAATCCCTGGTTCCACCAAAAAAAAAAAAAAAAAAAAAAAAAAAAAAAAAAAAAAAAGGGGGGGGGGGAAAGGGCCCAGGGAAAAAAGGGTTCCCCGGGAAACAAAAAGGCCCTGATTTAAACCCCGGGTTCCAAAAAAAAAAAAAAAAAAAAAAAAAAAAAAAATCAAAAATATTATCACAATGACAAGATAATTACTTAAATCAAGAGATTTAGTAATAGTTCACGGAGAAGAAAAGAAAATTAGTGTACTGATAATATTTGATTAGAGAGTCTTGGAAATTCAAGATGAATTTAGTTTCATCTGTTTTAGGAAGACATGCAAGACATCTCAGAAAAAAATAACATCCTGAAAATGTACAGCAATGGCATAGGCAAAGCACAAAGGACCTAGATGCATGGGTAAAGTAACAGGTGGAACTTGGGAGGCTAAGACACACAAGATTTTTGTGTCTCAAGTTCCCCAGTGAGTGTTATCAAAGGGCTCCAGTCAACTCACTCATATTAAAACTTCACAACATCAAACAGAAAATGAGGATTACAAACTGAAGGGATCAAAGAGCCCTACAAGAGTTTATTTTTCAGACCCAACTGCATGAAAGCTTTTAATATTTGTGAATTTGCTGAGACAAAATGAAGGCCATAAATTAAAAATAAGGACCACATTTTATTAATATAAGAACATTCTAAACTTTCAACACAAGGCCTGAAGGGAAGTTTCAAGATAGTCAGGAAAGGCTTTAAACAAAGACGATATAACTCAAACCCAATACTAGAAATACCAGACAAAAGTTTAAAAAAATCCATCAGGATAATTAACAATATATAAAAGAAGTTTTAAAGAACAGAAACCATTGGAGAAATATAGAAATGGTAAAAAAGAGCCAACTTACCAGAATTTATGGGATGCGAAGAAAGCAGTTCTTACAGGGAAAATAATAACTATGAACTCACACATTAGGAAAACAGAAAGGGAACAAATTAGCACCTTAATGTTGCACCTTCAACAACTAGAAAAAGAAGAGCAAATGAAACCCAGAGCGCAAAGATGGGAAAAAATCATAAAGATTAGAGCAGAAATTAACTCAATTGAGACGAAAAAACAGTTCAAAGAATCCACAAATCAAAAAGTTGGTTCTTTGAAAAGCTAAATAAAATTGATAAGCCTCTTGCCAACCTCATCAAAAAGAGGCAAAAGAAAATTCAAGTACAAGCGATAAGGAATGAAAAGAGTGAAATCACCACAGAACCAGTGGAAATTCAGAAGATTATCAATAGTTACTTCGAGAATCTTTATGCTCACAAAATAGAAGACACAGAAGAAATGGACAGATTCCTCGAAAGACACAAATTACCAAAACTGAATCAAGAAGATATTACGACTCTCAATAAGCCGATAACAGCCAACAAAATACGAAATGTAATAAAAAGCCTACCAACAAAGAAAAGTCCAGGGCCTGATGGATTCACAGCTGAATTCTACAAGAAATTTATAGAAGATATAATCCCCACACTCCACAAACTCTTCCACGAAGTTGAAAAGAAAATGTCCCCCAAAATCATTTCTGGAGGCAAGTATAATACTGATTCCAAAACCAAGGAAAGACACAACCAAAAAGGAGAACTACAGGCCAATCTCCCTCATGAGCATAGATGCAAAAATACTGAACAAAATCCTGGCAAATAGAATACAGCAAATCATCAAGAAGATTATACACCATGACCAGGTAGGATTCATCCCAGGGATGCAAGGATGGTTCAATATTCGAAAATCTATAAATGTAATACACTATGTTAATAGACTGAAATCTAAAAACCACATGATCATCTCAATTGATGCAGAGAAAGCCTTTGACAAAGTCCAACACTCATTCATGTTCACGGTCCTACAGAAAATTAGAATAGATGGACTCTATCTTAACTTGATAAAAGCCATCTACGACAACCCAAAAGCTCATATAATCCTAAATGGTGAAAAATTGAAATCTTTTACTCTTAAATCAGGTACAAGACCAGGATGTCCTCTATTACCCCTCCTATTCAATATGGTCTTCCAATCCTTAGCAACAGCCATTAGAAAAGAGGGAGAAACAAAGGGAATAAGAATTTTATATGTTTCAGTGTATTTCTATTTGGGTGAGGTTATTTGGTGTTCTGTATGCTTTGGTGACCTGAAGTTAAGTTATCACTATTTGCAGACAACATGATACTTTACTTGGAAGACCCCAAAAATTCCACCAAGAAACTACTAGAACTGATAGGGAAATTCAGTAGCATAGCAGGATACAAAATCAATACTCAAAAGTCAATAGCATTCCTCTACACAGATAACAAACACACTGAAAGGGAAACAATAGAAACAATACCTTTCACAATAGCACCGCGGAAAATGAAATACCTTGGGATTCACTTAACCAAGGAAGTCAAAGATCTTTTCATGGAAAATTACAACACCCTTAGAAAAGAGATTATAGAGGATTTCAGAAAATGGAAAGATATTCCATGCTCCTGGATAGGAAGAACCAACATTGTGAAGATGACTATACTCCTAAAATTGCTGTACAGATTTAATGCAATCCCTATCAAACTGCCACCAACATACCTTCCAGATATAGAGAA
>PVKA01005533.1:0-50955 GCA_004027165.1 Ctenomys sociabilis
AATTTTTTTTTTTTTTTTTTTTTTTTTTTTTTTTTGTGGAACCAGGGATTGAACTCAGGCCCTTGTGCTTGCCAGGGAAGTGCTTATTCCACTAAGCCACCTCCCCGGCTCTCCAATTTCTTAGGAACAGCAATAAATATCTTTAGCACATGCAGTATCTGCTTTAGAATTAGGCTGCAACCAGATAGGAACAAAGATAGTACTATAACTAAACAGGAAACAACGACTATGGCTACATCTAGGATGCTGAGTCAAATCAACATTAATTGTAGCCCCTCAATTTCTTATTTAATGTATTGTATGGAACAGATTATATAAATCTTACAAGGCATTCAGAATACAGCAATAGAGTGATCATTAGGTGAATATACTCATGAAGACAGTTGCAAAATCTCTATCTCTGCTAAGGGCTCCCACCCAGAGGAAGCCAACTTCACACAACTGCCCAGGTTCTGGTGTCAAGGGTTGATTCCTAGCCAGAGGTTGCCAGCTGCAGAGGGCGGGGCTCTATTTTGGGCTGCATGCTGTCCCTGAGCCTAGCCACGTCTGGTTTGAGCAGCATGCAGCCCCAGTGACTCACACACCCATGCAAACCGCCTGTGGCTCAGTGGCATGGCCTCGGAATGCCAGCCTTAGGCCAGCTCCCTCCTCACCCCATTACACTGGGATAAATAAATAAAGAGTCTGCCAGCAGCCGCACAGCCTGATAGCAACCAGATGGAGAGCGAGGGGCCGGGGCAGAGCCAAGGAAAGGAACTCCCTCCAGTGGACTTGACTGGGAGTGGGCTATGCCAGACCATCATCCTCAACTTCCTCTTTGGCACAGTTCCTACTGCCAGTCATAGCAGCCTCCAACTCCTGGACATCCCCACCCCTGCTTCTAAAGGAGTCTCTCAGCCCCTGATCCCAGGAAATCCTCTGGAGGGAACCTTGCCCTCTGTGAGACCATGCAAACAGCCACCCTGATCAGCCTTGAGTTGAATCAACATTGCCAGTATTCCTCCACTACTTCTTAGGCCTCTATTGATTGCTTCTTTGGGTTTCTTACAAATGAAAAATCAGAGATTCATATGAAGAGAACAAAAACAAAAGGACTAATATGGGGAAATAAGCCCTGTTTAACTCTGAAATATTTTCCTCAGCCTTAGTATCCTAAATGCCCCCCCCCCTACCCTTTGTGCCCTATGTGTATGGCCTTCTGCCTAGTAATACACCTAATAAGACTAGGAAAAGTGACCCCAGGCACTGACCGCATGGCCCTCTGACATTGGTCTGGCCTCTCTGCATCTTCGTCCCAAGCTCTCCCCTTGGTTTGTTTATCTTCCTATCCCATGTTGCTTATTTTAATGGAACATCCTCTCAGTCCAGTCTTGGGTGACCCTGTGACCCTTCTATGTCCTGTTTGTAGGACCCCAGGCAAGCACAGTAACTGCAAAGCAGTATAAGAAACTCTATACAGTCCCAGTAGACCTTTCAGTCATAGTAGTTATCCAGGCCTGAGGACCACATAGTGACCCTAGAAGCCACAAGAATTCATATTATTCCTACCCTTAAGTCTCCCCAACTGGTGTGTATAATCAGCTGAAGCAGTAAAACAGAACAGGAATGATTTCTAGAGTGTAAATTAAAGAATGTGGGACAGATAGCTCAGTGGCTTACGTGCCTGCCTGGCAAGTGCAAGGTCCTGAGTTCAATCTCTGTAATCAAAAAGAAGGAAAGGAAAGGAAAAGAGAGGAAAGGAAGAAAGAAAAGTGGGATAATGTCAACATACAGACCTTAGGCACATCACTTGACCTCATCAGATTAAATTCATCATCTATAAAATGTAAAGCTATATTACCTTTTTCTCAGATTCTTTCCATATATTATAAAATTCTACACTCAGAAACTAGAGGAACAGAGCTCTTGAAGTAATTCCAAGACACCAATACCCACCCTCCACTTACACCTGGGTTCTACATGCCTTCTCATTCCATTATTTTTTGGGGGGGGGTGCAGAACTGGGGATTGACCTCAGGCCCTTGCACTTGCCAGGGAAGCCCTTAAGCCACTGAGCCATCTCATTTCATTCTTCAGGGCTCTCCCCTCCCAACACCATGAAGAGAATGCGTCTCCCATTTCACAAATGAGAAACTGCTCTGAGAGAAGTGATTTGTCCAAAGCGGCAAAATAAACCATGAGAATAAGAGAAGTCCTTAAAAAGAGTTCTAACAAGCAACAGTTTATCAATAAGCCACATTACCACAATTTTCAAAAAATTCTCCTGGGCAGATTTATCAAAATATTCACGCATACATTTACTGAAAGCTTACCTCTTCTAAGCACTCAGCTCCATGCTGTGAATACAGAAATGCATTCAATATATCCCTTGCTCCCTAAGAGTCCATAGATCAGTGTAGAAAAAAAAGCTATGGTCTTACACATATATAAACAGTATACCACAGTGTCTCAAGTGATAAAACAGAGGTATAAACCAAGTATAATAGCAGGGGAGGATTATCTTTACAAGCAAAGTGGAGAAAGCACTCCCAAAGAAACTAAAGCTGATGTTACAAGACAAATAGAAGCAAATGTAGTGGTACACATCTATAATCCCAGCTACTTGGCAGGCTGAAGCAGGAGGACCCCAAGTTTGAATCCAGCTTGGGAAACTTAGAAAAAGTAGAAAGGACTGGAGATGTAGCTCAGCACTTCCTGAGTTCAACCCCCAGGACCTTGCCAAAAAAAAAAAGTTTACAAGGTAGATAAGGCCAGGGCTTTGAGCACTCTAGATAAAGGGAAGAATGTATATAAAGACATAAAAGCAAGAGAAAACAGCTTTGGGGAAATTAGAAGTCATTTCTTGTAGTGGAAAGACACAAGAGTCAAAGGTCCAGAAGGGAAGGGAAAGGGAAGGGAGGGGAAAGGGAAGGGAGGGAAAGGGAAGGGAGGGGAGGGGAAGGGAGGAAGGAAAGGGAAGGGAAGGGAGGGGAGGGGAAGGGAAGGGAGGGGAGGGGAAGGGAAGGGAGAAGAGGTAGGAAGTGCTCACTTAGCAAAGATGGGTGAGAATTAGCCCAGCCCTGCTTTAACAAAAGGTCTGAGGCAGGGTACCTGGTGTCAGCCCTGGGCTGCTGTGTTACCTTCCCTTAAGGCTGAAATTAGAGATGGGAAGAGCCAGGGGAGAGAAAAGTGTCAGGACTATGAGTGCTTCAGGTCCTATGGATACATGCTTCCTTCTTCTCCAGGATCACACCTGCTTCAGTACATGGACAGAGCACTCACCTCACATTGCAATTAGCAGTAAGGCCCCGGCTATTAGGGCTCAATGCAGACACATAAGTTTTCCAAGCCAAGAATGCCTGCTTTATGCCTAACCCTGGGAAACTGCTGATCTGGGGTACAAAGAAGGTACGAAACACAAAGATGGTGCCCACCTGTGATTATAGCACTTGGGAGGCTGAGGCAGGATGATCGCTGGGAATTTAAAGGCCAGCCTGTACTACATAAACAAGTTCAAGACTAGTGCACAGTGAGACCCAGTCTCAAAAATAAATAAATAAAAATCACAAATGAAATTATGAATAATCTATACATAACACAATATCATAACAGCATCATTTACTTACAAAACAAAGTACCAATTTGGACAACATGTACAATTAGAAAATGGGGCAATAATACTAAGGTACTAACTATATAACCAACAAGTCCCAGAAGAGTTAGAACAGACAAAGATCAATATTGACTGGTATTATCAAAGGTCACTATTAATACTCCCACTCCTTGGCTTCAATAGATATTTCTGTTGGCCAAGTTCAGTCCTTAGAAGGGAAACCTAGGCAGAAGCTTCTGACAGGCCACAATTATCTACTCCCCATTCATTCCTCTGCCAGTCCCCTTGCATAAACACTGTGATTTTCCACAGCCTGTGGTACCCACAAGACAGTCCCCAAATGGTAGCCTGGGCTTCTTACCTTCCCGTGCACTGGATGCTAAAGGGACTTTCTCCCACTTCCCTCCCCTGTTTGCCTTGTATCTCAAGTTTTTCTATAAGCAGCTTCATCAGGTTTTCTATAAGCAGCTTTCTCAAAGGACTTCCAACTATACAAATCACTTAACACCCAAAATGAAAGCCAGCTCCCAGATGCTTTGAGTGCTCAAATTTGTAGAAGGGGAAAAGAAATAATAAATACATTACCTCTACCAAAAACCTGTCCAAGAAAGAATTTTCCTCAAATGGTTCCGTCTTCAATCGACCTGTAATAAGAAGGGGTGGAAAAGATATGAATCTGAAGATGAGCTTCCTACCTATGAGATTAAAGAGGGCAGAGCCAAGGATTTCTTGAAGAGTAGAAAGATGCAACATGTACACAGCCCTAGGCTCATGGGAGAAGAAAACCTGAAGGAATGTAGACAAATGGGAGGAGGAGAGGGCAGCTGGCAATAAATGGCAGGTTCAGGGTAGCATCTGTTGTAAGTGATTTTCCTGCCACAAAGATAAAGGTCAAAAGGAATTTTTAGACCCAAGTTAGAGCTATGCAGCCTTATAAACTCCCAAGTTCATGTTGCCCTAGTACAATTTAGTATAGCTGTTGGCCCTTTTCCAGTCTTTCCATGTCATTGCCTAGGACATGTCTGGACTCGGTTATAGCTTTTACTGACCACTTGGGCCCTGGCCAGGTACTCCAGGCAGAGAGAAGTGGCATTTAGTATCCAGCCTCCAGTGCCTGGCTTGGTCAGCACCCAGCACCCACTCTAGGGGAAGCACTTTACAAATGCAAATGAGACTCCAGCTTTTCTAACTGTTCCCCTCCCCACACAACTACCCCAAGAATGCCCCCTCACCTCTGCTCAGTGTAGCCCCACTCTCCTGGTAGTCCTGGATCTCTAGATCTTTCATTCGAAGCAGTGTTGCTAGCTCCCTCACGTGGCATTGCAATGCCAGACTCATGCCCATCAGGGGACGAATCAAATGTTGGGAGACCTTCCATGGAGAAGAGATTTCAGTTAGCCAAAAGACAAGATTCTCTCAATCCCCAATCCTGCATTAGGTACTATGAAAAAAAAGTACTAAAGAATAATTGTTTTCACAGCAACTTAACAGTTTCACTGGCAAGTAGTCCATTCACACAAACATAAATTCAAATGTAATCATTAAGTATATTAAAGAAGCTCAAAGATTTTCTGTGTGGCCTAGAGAAAGCATGGACAGATAACTTAAGAGTTGTGATTTAAAGAAAAGGAAGTGATATTGTTGAGAAGAGGAAAATGTTGGTTCAACTTTCAGCAGAGGCTCAGAGATAAAAAGCAGACCTAAGTAACCTTCAAGAAAGGTATGGCTAAACCAGAATATGCTACCAGGAGTATAGAAGGAAGGAAGAAGTCAACAGAAAGTAGTGTTGGAAGTCAAATTAGATCGAGACATTTACTAAGAGCCATTTCAGAGCTGATGATACCCCAAATGAGACTCGAGATTCAACTGCTCCCACAAATGTGGCAGTCAGAAACTAATCTAGAAAGAAATAAAGCAGCCCCTATCCAAACCTTACTTATAACAAGCAGTAAAACTACAAGCAGATAATATTGTTTGAACAATTAAATGCCAATAGCTTGTACTCTGAGTATCTAATTTAAAGATAACAATATACAATTTATTAACCATTGCTACTGTCCTACTATCTTGTTTTGAAATTCTGGATTGTTTTTTCTCTTAAAAAAAAAAATAATAGAAGAATATAAGCAGAGCCATTCTGCAGAGCAGCTAAAGCAATGCTATCATAGACAATGGATAATCATTTCATTCACCTATGCAATGCATTCATTAGCCTCACAAAGAAAATAACTAAAACCAACAACTTGTTTGTGGCTAGGGGATATTACCAAAGCTCCTTTTCCTTCCCTCAAGGAGATGAACTAAAGAAGACACTAAGAAGTCAGGGTCAGAAGGCTTTCTTCAGAACGAGTCAGAAAGTCAATATTTTCAGCTCTGTGGCCCATACAGTCCCTGCTGCAACTGCTCAACTTTGCTCTTGTGGCATGCAAAGGCAGCCACAGACAATATGTAAACAAATGAGGTGGCTGCGTTCCAACACAACTTTACAAAAACAGGCAGTGAGCCAGATGTGGCCCGCTGGCCATAGAATGCCAACCCCTGCCCTAGATCAAAAAAGGAGCACTTTAGACAAGACATCCCAAGAGATTTGAAATAAGGGACCAAAATGTCCCATAAGATGTAAGTCACACTCATTTAGATCAGGATCAGAAGTTTGGACCTCCTCAGATCTCACACTTTCAATTTTTAAATTAATTTTCTAGGTAAAGTTACCACTAAAAACCCTTTTTGTATATCACTCAAATTATGAGGAAAACACTTTTTTTCCACATTTATCTAGAAAAATCTAGATGTGAGGAGGTGGGCTGAGAGATAGGTTAGTGCCAGCAACTCTTGTAACAGCACCAGGACCTAAGAAACACGGGGCACTAATGCAAAGTAGAAGGCCAACAGTGAGGTCAAAGAGTAGACTCTTGTCACTTCTTTCTGTCACACAGCACATCCCAACCTTGTACAATCCTGACAAAAGAGGAAGCAACACAGTACCCAAATCAACTTGACCCAAACCTACAGGGGATTCCTATGTTCTCTGAGACCCCCATCCTCAAAGAGCTACAACAGTTAAAGGGTCAGAAAATATTGTGGATAAAGAAGCAGACATTTTCTATCTTTTCCAAAGGAAACACAACTTCTCCCTAAATCTACTGATCTCCCATGGAAATGTTCACATGTCCCAGGCAGGAGAGAGAATCGTAGTTATCAACCTCCAGATGAATTATATCCACTGACACAGTGAAATAGGTAATAGACTGGGATTAAGTGACAGATTTTATTCCTGGCTCTGGCAGCACCACTTCTTTTTTTTTTTTTTTTTTTTTTTTGGCGGTAGTGGGGATTGAACTCAGGACCCTGTGCTTGCCAGGCAAGTGCTTATTCTCCTGAGCTATCTCCCTGGTCCCTCTGGCAGCATGTTGATATGAAAAGGGCTTCACTTCAGCTACTTTCATGGTCCTTTTCTTTTTTGAGATGGGTTCTCATTGTGAAGAGCAGGCTGGCCTGGAGCTTACTTTATAGTAAGCTCACAACAATCCTCTTGCCTTAGCTTCCCAAGTACTGGGATTATAGGTGTGCACCACAGTACTTTTCTTCTTCAAAAAGAAATAGTAGGGAGCTGGAGGGTTGCAATTCCACTGTAATCATAAAGTAATGTTACAAATATCCTTACTTCTCACATGTCCATAGTAAGGTTGTAAGTAGTACCTCCATTTCACAGGTGAAGAAACTGAATCATAAAACTTCCATACCTATCCAAAGCAATAAAAGTTTGAAAGTGGTGGGGCTAGTTACAAAATCAAGTCTGCTGGTTCTAAGTTGGTGAACATTCTACCACTAAGAAATCTGGGATGTAATTCTTAGATATCAAAAAGTAGCCAACAGAGTGACAAATTTAAAGTTGAAATATGAAGGTATCAAAAAATAGAGGGGCTGGGGAGATGGGTCAGTGGAATAAGCACTTGCCTGGCAAGTGCAGGGACCTGAGTTCAATCCCTGGTTTCACAAAAAAAAAAAAAAAAAAAAAAATTAAAATATATACTAGAAAGATCACACAATAGAAAACTAGATGAGGAGAAGTCAAGATGGGCTCAGAGTTATAAAACAGAGATACCCCACACACACTCCCCAGCATTAAGAAGCCTGAAGCAAGAGGATCACAAACGTTTGAGGCCCACCTGGACTCTACAGTAAAACCCTGTTCAAAAACATGAAACAAAAAGAGCAGGGACCCAAAGTCTTACACATTTCTTAGTTTGTTTAGTACTGTGAATGGAACTCAGGACCTCACACTTGCCAGGCAAGTGCTGTGCCACTGAGCTATATCCCTAGACCTATACATTTCTTAATATCCTGCAGAGACCTAACCATTAAACTTGGAGTACGAACACATTATGTGGTGATAGCTGCAGGGAAATAGATATTTTTCTGTTTACCCTTATTGAGTTAAGCTGCAAATGTCTCTGGAAGACAATTTAACACAAGGTAAATGGACTAAAGACAGGAATACTTATTGTCCTAGGTATTTATTTCCAGGAATTTATTCATACATTTACACATAGTAGAAATGAATACCACAGTAATCACTGTTTAGCACATAATGAAATAGAACAATTAAATACATATTAATACAACTATTATATAAATGCCACATTGCTACTAAAATTAAGGTACGTCTTCTAAATACACTAATATAAATGATCTTTAAATTCTGTAAGTAGAAAAGTCAAGACACTGAGCAGTGGGTACAGCATAATACCATGTGTAAACCTATGTACATACATGCAGATATGTATTTGACTGTCTGAGTTTATACCCAAGTCACACTTTCTCATTTTGGGGAATTTTTTGAGACAGGGTTTCACTGTGTAGTTCAGACTGGTCTTAAACTCACTTTGTAGTCCTCTCTGGCCTAAAACTCACAGCAATCCTCCTGTCTCAGTCTCCTGAGTGCTGGGATTACAGGCTTGCACCACTAAGCCAGCCTCTGAAGTCACATATAAGCACACTCTATATGTACCTTTTCTTAAGCCACACAAAGCAGCTATCACAGATTGCTTTAGAGAAGGAAAATGAGAGACTAGAGAAGGAAGCAAAATGATGATCTTTTTTTTATTTTCACTGTATACCTTTAAATGTCGTCTGAAATGTTTGCTTTGGGCAGGAATTTCCCATTCAGGAAAAAAAAAAGTAAATGAAAACTATCACAGGAATGAGAAATAAACAAAAATTATAACAGTGTGACTTCACAGATGCACACACAAGCTGAAATAGTATCCACCTACATTCTCGCCAGTGTTCAGGGCTCTAACTTTTTCCCCCTGCAAGGCTTCCTTGGGTTTGGGAAGGCTTCCCTGGCATGACAGTCTTTCCTTTCCTCTTTTAATGATAAGTATTTTAAGGTCGGGCGTGGTGGCACAGGCCTGTAGTCCCAACTCTTGGGACGCTAAGGCAGGAGGATCACTGTGAATTCAAGACCAGCCTGAGCTACAAAGTGAGCTCAAGGCCAGCCTGAACTGCATAATGAGGCCCTGTCTCAAAAAGACTAAACAAGTAAGTACTTTATTTTAACTTGAAGGACAGCAGTTCATCAGCTGTTCAAGCCAATGTCTTCCCATGGCCAATCAAGACTCATCCTTCTCTAAATACTTTGCATCCTTCTTTATTATGGCTCCTCACTTAGACTGTGCCAGAAAAGCTAGTGTCTCTTTGCATTTTTCTTCAATGACAACATTACTATGCATCCAGCTATGATGGCACATGCCTACAGTCCCAGCACCCGAGGCTGAGGCAGGAAGGCTGACATGAGTTTAAGGCCAGCCTGAACTACATAGTGAGGCCCTGTCTCAAAAACAATAAATAAAAACATACTATTATTTTACAAAAAATATTATTATACAAGTGCTCTTCACTGTATTTCTTTTTTCAGTGCTGGGGATCAATCCCAGGGCCTGGCACATACTAGCCAAGTACTCTACACTTAGGGCACTCCAGGACACTTATATTCTTTTTAAAGAAGAAATTTTAGAGCCTATCAGACCAGCAAGAGCTGCCCAGTCACAGTATTCAGAATGTGTAATGCAAATATGAAACTATCTATTACCAGAGATTCCTAAAAGGTACCCAAGTTTTCAGCTCAGAATAAGCATTATTAGGGTAATAGTGCCCCCTGGTGTCACTTAGAAAAAGTCTAAGGATTTTGGAGGAGTCTATCAAAAGCAGGATGAAGATTTTCAAGAAATTAAATCATGGTGATTGAACAGGATATTATGTCGGCTTCTAGTACTACGGTCATCCACAAGGAAAATAATTATTGAATTTTTGATATAATTCAGGTATAAAAAAATAAGATAAGTAAGCAGCTACACTCTTAATTCACTGATAAGAGATATCTGCTAAAATAACATCTGTAAATATAATATCATATATGCACCTTGTACAATACCAAAACATTATGAAAACAGTTTGCAATGTATTAATTTATCGAATCTGTATTGTTAAGGTGTCTTGAAACTGTCTGACTGACATTTGTAGTTCAATAAAATAATAAAAAAAGAAATTAAATCAATTAAAATCAATAAATGTGAGTGATGATTTATGTTAAGCACTGTCAAGTGGGCCTTGGGAATTCATGAGAAGCAGTTCCCCAGCATTCCAGGCTATCTTTAATGAAATTCCAGATAAAAGCAAATTAGTAAGTAGTTTTTCAACAGGTCCTTTGTCCTGTTCTTTTTGTAGAGATGCCAAAGCACCACACCCAACTAAAGACAGGATCTGGGTCACTTTCTATAGATTTCTCTGCTGATAAAATCACACTCCTGGATTCCCATAAGGGCCCCAAGTCTCTAAGTGTTACAAACTGAAACCAGCCCTATCTGTCATCTGCTTCTCAATGCCCACTCTTCCTTTCCAATATAAGCACATGGGCACTAAAGCTATAAGTAAGAACAAGGCATGATCCCCCTAATCCCTGAGAGTGCGACTGCAGACTAGACCAAGTCTGAGGTCGAATTCAGCTCATTCATTTATAAACAGGACAATCATGGACAAAGCTATCACCAACTTAATTCTCCTGCTCTAAAAAATGAGGACAATAATACATATCTTTCAGGAAAGTCCAAGGACCACAAGATGAGGCAATGTTTAGAGTCACTGGTACATAACCTACCCTGTTGCTGGAGTGTTTATTTCTTTCCGGTTTTTCTTTTTCAATGTTTTTGATAAACACAAATTGGATCATGTTAAACCTTTGCTTTAAATTTTTCAACAAATCTCTATTGCCTATAAGGCAAAATTCAAATTCACTGAGTCCTTCATTACCTGGCCACTGCCTACCTCATCTCTTGCATCTTCCTTTCTGTCCTGCAGTCATGAAGTTTCTGAACTTGTTCCATACTTAATGTATCTCCATGCTTTCTGCATACAATGATTCTTCTCTTTATTTTCTTCTGTTTTCTATTTATTGTCAAAATTCAGCTCAGAAATTCCTTCCTCAAGCCAGGCATGGTGTTATATGCCTATAATCCTAGCACTTAGAAAGATGAGGCAGGAGGAGTACAAGTTTGAGGTCAGCCTGGGGTACACAATGAGACTGTCTCAAAAGAGAGAGGGAGAGGGAAGGAGGAAGGGGAGGAGGAAGAAGAAAAGGGGGAGGAAAGGGGAAAGGGCAGAAGAGGTAGGAGAAGGAAAGGGAGAGGAAGAGGGAGAAAGAAAGAAAGTCTCTTCAAAGTGTTTTCTGTTCCACTAGCCACCCTGGGCCTGCCTCAGGGAAAGAACTTATCACACTACACCAGAATTTCCTATCTGTCATCTTACTAAATTATAAGCTCCAGGAAGAGACCATAGTATTTCTTTTCAGGATGCCAAATAATTAGCATCTAAATGATGTTTATAAATGTTTAGTAAATAAATTAATGAATAAAGTCATCTAACAAAGTACATAGGTTCAAATTCTGCTGCCTTTGCAAAGCAAGGATATACCAGCCAAGAATCTTCTTTGCCTCCTATGTAGTCAATGGCAGTTTCCTGATTAGACAAGAATTGTAAATAGGCCTCACAAACTATAACAGCACCTAAAGCTTCATCTCAAGGAGCAATTTCCCCCTCTATCTGTTATCTTTTTTTTTTTTTTTTTTTTTTTTTTGGCGGAGCTGGGGATTGAACTCAGGCCCATGCGCTTGCCAGGGAAGCACTTATTCCACTGAGCCATCTATCTGAACTGCACTTACCAGGGAAGGACTAGCCAAGCTGCAGTGAAAATGCCAATAGAAGGGGAGGCCAGAGAGCTCGCTCCGCACTCTGAGAATCAGTGCCTCAGTCCCAAGATCACAGGAGAAAGCAGCTTCATCAGGTTGGGCACCATCTTTCAACAACGGGCGAAGTAAATTATCCAAATGACAGAGAAAAGCCACAGGAGGTGCAGTCAGGCGCTTATTCAGCTCCTAAAGAGAACATTTGCACAGAGTGAGGGCTCTCAAACAAACCACCAACTCCTTGTGAGCAACAGAAAGGGAAAGTCCTGGCTAATATAGGCATAAGAGGATGAGAGGGAAAGAAAAACATGGAAACAAAAAAGAAAACAAAAAGGAGTCACAGAGATAAACCAGCTGGCCTACTTCACAATTCCAGCTCGGCAAGATCAACTTACAGGTTTGTATAGTCCAAGTAATAAAGCTCACATTGTCATACATATAGAAACACACACACACACACACAAAAAAAAAAAAAAAAAAAAAAAAAAAAAAAACAAGAGTCTCATACATGCACTGGAAAAAATCCCAAGACCACAAGTATAAGTGTAAAACATTCTACACTTGAATACCCCCTACCTGAAATATTTAGGACCAAAAGTGCTTTGGATTTCAGTTTCCTGGATTTTGAAGTATATGTATAGACTGTACCCGCTGAGCAACCTTAATCCCAAAATCTAAAACCGAATGCTCCAAAATTTGAAAATTTTGAGTAGTAAGGCTTAAAAATTTTCCATTTTGGAACATTTTTTGAATTTCAGGTTTTCACATTAGAGATATTCAACCTACAACTGTAACTGTGCCCACTGTAATCCCAGCTTTCCTTGCCAATTTACAGGCAATCAAGCCAGACAATGTTAATGCCCCCAACCTACCCCACTCCGGCCCACAGTGCTACTTCTCTTCACACTTACCTTGGCTCGCTGGCTCACCTCACTAGTATCCATCTGCTCATACCACACCTGCTGAAGATCCGAAACCAGCAAGGCATAGCCCTTCTTGGTGACATAAGCCTTGGCCAAGAGGGAGTTCTTGGTGAGCTGTAGCCATGCCCATGGCTGCAGCAACAGGCCCTGCTCCAGCTCCTCCATCTGCAGGAAAGGTCTAATTTAGCTAATTGTCTCTAGGACAACAGGCCTGGGAGGACATCACCCAAACAACTCTATAGCAATTAAGATCTTGTGAAAATCCTCCTAGATAACATAGGTGGTGTGGACTCACAGTCTCCCCTTTAGTCAACCAGCTGAGCATCAATTAGGGCCACTCATTTTTTTCCTACATTAAAAGGAAATAAAATATCTCTCTGGCTGGGCATGTGGTGGTACATGCCTGTAATGTCAGTACTTTGGAAGATTGAAAGAAAGGACAAGAAGTCATCTTACTGAGACTGTGTCTCAAAATAGAAAAATAAGAAGAGGGCTGGAGATGTAGCTTAGTGTTAAGGCCTTAGATTTAACCTCCAGTGATAAGAGACGGAGGGAAGGGAGAAAGGAGAAGGAGATAGAAAACAGGAGAGGAGAGGGGAGGGGAAATGGGAGGTAGGAAAAGAGGACAGGACAGGACAGGACAGGACAGGACAGGACAGGACAGGACAGGTCAGGACAGAAGAGAAATTATCTTTCTTCTACAGCCTTGGCATATTTCTGGTTTTTTTTTTCTTCAGTATTTAGGACAGGGCCTACGGAATCTACCAGATCTCACTACATAGATCGGACTTATTGTGATTCTCCTGTTTTCAGCCTCCCAAACTCTGGAATTACAGATACACATCACCACGCCCTGTCTCAGTTGACATTTCAGCATGTCCCAGAGGCAGGAAAGGCAGGGCATGCCCGGCCTGGATCGAACCCAGATGCTGCACTAGGCCGAAGCAGGCATTTTAGTGCGCTGAGCTATGTGGCCAGCCCTATCACCAAATTCTTATGGGTAACAATGGTATACAGAAAAGCCAGTGAGTTCTATAGACAGAAGCAAATTAAAAACTCAAATCCCTTTTCAGCAAATGACCAGAAAGTCATAAATATAAAGCACCACACATCAAAGAGGAAGAGAATTAACTTCCACTAACTTATCCTTCATGTCCCCACCTCAAGGCACAGCCACCAATGTGCAGCTGGAAACTTCTGGAACTTTTCTGCCTAAACTGCTACCCGAGGTAGCTTAATAGATATTCAGCAACCATGGCTGCTTGACAGAGAATTTTGATTATTTTTCCCGTGTGTTTAAAAAAAGTGACAGTTTCCTTCATTATTTTAGTCAATAAATGCAAAATAAAGATAAGTACCAAGAGGTAAAAACTTAGGATATGAAGATAATAAGGAAATTTAAGTCTGATTAACACAATGATTTCTAAATCGGTCCAAACCATTGTTCTTTCAGCTATAACCTAGTTTTAAAGATACAGCCTTGTGCCATCACTTAATTTGTGACTATTTGTCACTGGACAGGTGGAGTATACATACAGAAACGCCACATAAGAATATTTCAGCCAATAGCAAGACTGCATATACAACAGTGGTCCCACAGACTATATGGCCTAGTGACATCATGACCACACTCTAGTTTGCATCCACACTCTAGGGGCTCACATGCTGATAGCTTTCCCTTTTGTGGTCTTCCTTTGACAACTAAAAACACTGTGTCTCTGCTCATACCTAAGTGGATTAATGAACTGGTAAAATAATTTGTCTCGCCCCGTGGAGCTGATTCAACAGCTTTACATTGAGCTAAAACTGGCATGCTCACTAGATCTGGAACCCATACAATGATGAAACATTTCAATCTTAAACGGCTCATGATTGTACCCATGGCGGCTATCACTTGTTGCAGCCGCAAAACCTCGGTTTGGAGAGGATATTTCTCTTATATTTCCCACACATTGTTCCTACAGAGTAGAAGCGGCAGCTAGATCAGTCTTTCCAGAACAAGAGCGATTCATGGCCAAAGATCACAATAGTATGTGAAGCTGCCCAACTCTTTCATTTCCCTCGGGGGCACTCTCCAGGATGCGCTGAGGGGCTTACCATCCTAGCACCTTTTTGGAAAAGTTTGAAGGGTCAGACCCTCAAATTGATGGTTTTTATTTAAAGAAAGAGGATAGCTGAAATTTTTTTCCAGGGAAAAGTGGTGTGAAAATGTCTGAAAAACCAAGGACTGCGGATGACACATGTAATCCCAGCATTCTGGGAGGCTGAGGCAGGAAGTTCCCAAATTTAAGCCAGGCCTTAAACACCTCGTGACTTTCTGAGACCTCGTTTCAAAATAAAAAAAGAACAAGGATGTGTAGTTCAACGTTGAGGTTCTAGGCTCAATCACCAGTACTGCAAAAAAAAAAAAAAAAAAAAAAAAAAGGCCTGAAACATTTAGCACCAGACCCAGGTGGGCCGTTTGCACCACACAGGCCCCTTTTAAATCTGAGGCCTCTAAATTTCACTTTTCTTTTTTTCCCAAATTTCGCTTTTTGTCCTTCAAGGCCGCCTTTAACATTCCCGTTAACCACGTATACCAATTTAAGACTCCTGAATACACCAGCACACGAAGGGCAACCGCAGGCGTGGAGTCCACTGTGAAGTATTTGCAGCAAGCGCCACCCCTCAGCCAAGGACCCTCATGGTAGTTCTTCCAACCCCCTGAAGAGGGCAACAGAGTCCCAGAGATAGCCAAGCCAGGCCACGCCCTGTCCCCACACCCGCACCCAGCGTCATTTCCATCCGCCCTTCCTAGAAGGGCTTCGCCGTCCGCCTTTCCATTTCTACAGCAAAGGTTGCACTAAGGGGCGACTAGAGTGTAACTGAGACGTCCACAGCAGCACCGCCATACGAAAGGAACCCACCCAAGAAGAGTCACAGAGCAGCCCGCGAGCGCCGCTCTCTCCCGCGGAGGACTGCGCACGCGCGGCCCCGCCCGCTCCGGGAGGTGGCCGGCCCCAGAACCCCAGTCCTGCGCGGTCCCTTCTGGGAGGAAATGTCCATGTCGGCCCGAACCCGCCGGCTACGCACAACTCCTCGCTCGGCAGGCTCTACCCCAGGTCACAAGTCGAACCCCACCTACCTTCAGCAGCTGAAAAAGTTCCCACCCCCTCGCGGCAGCGCTCCCGCCGGCGCAAGCTGAAAGGCCTAGAGTACAAGACTGTCCCCCCCACAGGGGCGGGACCTTGGGATTTAGGGCGGGGCCCAGGCCTGCCGGGGGTGGGACTTAGGTACTACGGAACTAATTGAAGGCAAGGGAAGAGTAGGAAGCAGTCCCGCTCCGCAAACTAGAGAAGAGGATGGGCGGCCCGCTGGGAAGCTGAAGAATAGGGACGCTTCAGAGAGGAACCAAACAAAGGATAAAGAATACCAGAGGAGATGGTGGGTGGAGTTACCCGGGGTTGAATTTGTCAAATTATTTCTCTCTCCTCCCCTAAGGATCTGGCCTTTTCAGTGAGAACGTTGAATTTCCCTGCATGTGTAGGCAGGCTCCTTGTCACATCCAATCACACCTCTTTTCTCCCTCCGCGTGCCCCCATTCTTATGATGTGTCACTTCTGAGACTCAAAACCCCTGAATTCTTGTACTGGATCCTTGAGCCTGAAATCTTCTCCGCATCCATTTCCAAAATCCCAACTCCTCCCTTGTCAAGGCCACCCTCAATGTCGTTCACTTCTTTTTTTCCTTTTTGGCAGAACCAGGGATTGAACTCAGGCCCTTACACTTGCCAGGGAAGCCCTTATTCCACTGAGCCATCTCCCCGCCCTCATAAAGCATTTCCCACTCTCCCCAGTCAGAATGAATCGCTTCTTCCTTAGCTCTCACCGCATTATTTCCATCTTTATTATGGATTGCCTTCTGCAGTGCATTTTAATCATTACATGGGTCTTTTGAAATCCTAAGTGGCTGGAAAGACAGGGATCTTGTCATATGCACATAAATAAATATATATTGAGTGCTATGGCTCAAGTGGCACTGATAGGTCCCAGACAATAAAGCAACCCATCCTGTTGGGAATGGGATCTCTAAGTGAGCCATAGTGTATTCTCTTCTGTGTCTCTGTTCTCTCTCTCAGTAGAGAGCCTGGGTGCTAACTCTCCAGCAAGCAGCAAATTAGGGATAAACTAATATAGCACAAATAGGATTCCTGGTAGTTACAGGGATCTAAGCCTCTCTCTGCTAGAGGGAGGGCAGGGCTCCCCCTCGCCAGGCAACAAGTCTGCTGTCTCTCCTGGTTCAGAGGGCCCTCCTTCTTCATCCCCAGGGTTTTTGGGCAATGGGCAAAGGCAACGGAGGGGTCTGGGGATGCAGAAACATAGGTTTTGGATAAGGAAAGGAAGCTCATATTCTTGAACAGCCTTTCCTCTGGACTTCTGAGGCTTTTGAACCTCTTGGGCAGTCAAAGAAGATGGCAGCCCTTGACCTAAGCCTCGCTCAAGCCATGTACCTGCAAAAGAGAGGGTAGTCAGTGTTTAACCTAAGGAGTAATGACTTCCTAGCACTCCCCAGTCTGCTAGGAGCTGGCCTCAACTTACCAGAAATTGTGTTCTCTAGGAGGAAGCCCAAGAGTCCAGCCATGAAGATGGGCTGTGCTAACAGTGAGCGCAGCAACAAATCCAAGGGGCTCCAGCCTACAGGGAGTTGGGGTCAGGCAGAAGGGGAGCTCTAATGCTAACTGAAACCAGGGAGTCTGTCCTTCCAGACCTAAACCCAAGGCTCAGACCAAGGACAGAGCTTTCCGAGTTGTCATCCTGCCTTCCTTACCTTTGTCCCACTATTTTCCATTACACTCAAGCCCTTTCCTGCAGAATCCCTCTTCAACACTCCATCTTCTGAGTACTCACACATCCTCCTGATATTCCAGTTTCCTTTTCTCTGGCAAGTTTGATATTTAAAAGCCCCAATTTAGCCTGACATGGTGACATACACCTACAGCCTTAGCACTCTGAGAGATTAAGGCAGGAGGAGCCCAGACCAGGCAACTTACTCTGTGAGACCCTGTCTCAAACAATAAAAAGGGGTGGGGGTATATTTTAGTGTGAAGGCCCTGAGTTCAATCCCTGAACCACTAAAAAAAAATTAAGTCCCAAATTTATTTCCTCCTTAACATCTATGCTATATAGTAGGAGTCTCTCAATCTCAGTACTCCTGATGTTTTGAAATTCTTTACTCTAAAAGGCTGTCCTGTGCATTATAAGATATTTAGCAACATGTCTTTATTTACAAAATGCCAATAACAATCCTCCCTTTCCTCTTATTATTATTTTTTTTTTTTTGGTGGGGGGTGCTCAGGTTTTTGAGACAAGATCTTGCTATGTTCAGGCTAGCCTCAAACTTGCAGCAATCCTCCAGCCTTAGCCTCTGGGTAATATAATTGCAAGCATGTGCCACCCTGCCTGGCTTTCTTCCCTATTTATAATCCAAAAAAATGTCTTCAGACACTGCTAATTGACTCCTCTCATGGGGGCAAAAATACATCCAGTTGAAAACTGGTCTAGCCCAGTGTGGGGGCGCAGGCCTGTAATCCCAGCACTCGGGAGGCTGAGGCAGGAGGATTGTTGTGAGTTTGAGACCAGCCTGAGCTACAAAGTGAGCTTAAGGCCAACCTGAACTGCATAGTGAGACCCTATCTCAAGAAGACAAAAAATAAATAAATAAATAAAACTGGTCTAGACAAACTAAGGTATTTCCTGCTCCTTGGAGATATCCTATGACTTCTACATTACATCTGTATAATGATGCCTCCATCAAAAATGACCACCTCACCAAAAATCTTTAAATTTTAGGGGTGTTTTTTTTTTTTTTTTTTTTTTGGTGGTTCCAGGGATTGAACTCAGGACCCCAAGCTTGCCAGGCAGGGGCTTATTCTACTAAGCTATGTCCCTGGTGCATAGGTTGTTTGTTTGTTGTTTGTTGTTTTGAGACAGGATCTCACTATGTAGTTCAGGTTGGCTTTAAATTCACTATGAGCCCAGGATGGCCTCAAACTCATGGTGATGCTCCTACCTCAGCCTCCTGTGTGCTACTAAATTTTTTCCATCTTATAGGCCAGTTCAGTGTTATTATATCACCTCTACTAGAAGACATTTCTCTCACCAGTGAGCACCACAGCTCTTTTCTTGTTCCTCTGTTGCCATTTCCTGCATACTTCATCTCTTTTCCTGGACTGTAGTACTCAGAAGCACCTTTATATTCCAAGTAGCTAAAATGGTGCTCAATAAGCTTTTCCAAACAAATGATATGCTTATTTATACTAATGCTTAGAGAAGGATGTAGTGCCAAAAGGCTGGAAGGCCCGAAGCCTCAACCCCTTGCTTTCCCACTACTGAGCACAACCTCCTTCCCTCTCCACTCCACCCACCTGTGTTGAGTGAGACTGGGGCTTCCCGAAGCCACCGTGGCAGCAACAGGGCCATAAAGATGGAGAAGCCCATAATGAAGACATTTCGCCCAGAGTCAATGTCAGTCAGGTGGAAGCTGGAGAAGCCAGCAGACAGAACCACAGCCTGGGTCACCCCCAGTATCCCACCTGTCTCAAACAGAAGAAATCAAGGGTGTGGGATGCAGTACAGCACAGAGGACTACAGGGAAGGTAGGTGGTGATGTAGGAACAACCAATGGCTTGTTTCTGATTCTACCAGACGCCCAGGAGCCCAGCCAAAAAGCCAAGATGCTGGCCTGAAAAAGAAGGGCAACTGACCATGTTGATATTCCTTCATCCAAGGAGGACCTTTAGAGAGAAAGGGTGCCTGTCTAACCACACAGACCCACCGCATGGAAGTGGTGGATCTGCTGCAATACCAGTCTTGCCATACATCCACTCACCAAGCACAGGCAGTGGGATGGTGGTGAAGAGCTGTGCCAGCCTGGGAGAGAACCCAAGCCCTATGCAGAGCAGCCCTGCCAAGTGCACCACTTGCCGAGATCCAACCTGTGTGAAGACAGAAAACACAGCCACCTCCCTGGGCTATTCCAGGTTTTTGCCTGGCCAGCTCCTTGTCATCCCATGGATCCCAACTTAAATGGTACTCTTCCAAAAAGCATGCCAGCCATTCTATCTAAAAGTACTTCTTTAATCATCTACTATCTCACTTTTTTTTTTTTTTTTTTTTTTTCCAGAACCGGAGATTGAACTCAGACCCTTGCACTTGCCTAGGAAGCGCTTATTCTATTGAGCCAACTCCCCAGCCCCTATTTTTGTTTTCTTAACAGCACATAATCACTCTTTAAAATTACTTCTTTTCTTTTCTTCCCTCTGTGAAGTGCCCAGGAGAGCAGGACTCCACCTGACTCATTCTTCCCTGGAACCCCCCGCCTTGACAGAGCACCTGATGTGTCTTGTCTGGGGACCTGCCATCTTCTTAGCTTTTTTTTCATCATGTTTGGGCACCTTCCCAAGTGCCACTATTTATGTGAACTGCCTGTCTGACTGCTGGGCACAGCTGGCAACCAACCAGTGTGATGTCCTATCCCTCCTCTGCACCTCCATCCAGTTCCCTGCCCCAGCACCAGTCCCACGTACCTGGAAAAGGCTCACTGTGCCCACGTTAGGGAAGCTGGATGCTGTGCCCAAGGGGCTCCCCAGAAGCCCAGCCAGGACACTGCCCAGCCCCTCCAGGCTCAGCCCTCGATTGCAGGCATGTGGAGGTGGGGGAGGCCAATGCAGCAGTTGGCCACACAGGGCATAGCAGCCCAGGGAGCTGGTAGAAGCTGCCAGGGCCATGGAGAGGCCTGCAGCCAGAGCTCTGGGTGTCAACAAGGGCCAGTCCCACTCACCTGGGAAAGGAGAAGGAGCCATATGAGAGTCTGGCTTTTCCTTCTGGCCTCAATAGTCTGTTTCACAAGAATCCTAAATGCTCCCAGTGCATCTGAAGATAATAACTTGGGACAAAAAATAACTGGACTCTAAGGAGACACACCTATCCTATCCTTTACCATTGTCCACAGGAGCTTCTATGGTCTGACCCTTATTTCTTTGTCCAGTCCATCTGCCACACTACCTCACCTCCCTTTAGAAATACTAGCCATAGGGGCCGGGGAGATGGCTCAGTGGAATAAGCACTTCCCTGGCAAGCACAAGAGCCTGAGTTCAATCCCCCGTTCCAAAGAAAGAAAGAAGAAAGAAAGAAAGAAAGAAAGAAAGAAAGAAAGAAAGAAAGAAAGAAAGAAAGAAAGAAAGTAAGTCAGGCTGGCCTTAGGCCATGGAATTGCTGTGCTCCTAGCTGCCACAGGACCTTTGTTGCATATACCATTTTCCTCACCTAGAATGCTCTTCTCTCCTGCCTCCTGTCCAGTTACTTCTAATCTCTCACATTTCAGCTCAGTGACTATTAGGAATAACTTTCCAGATGGTTATGATTACTCCTGTAATCCCAGCATTCTGGGAGGCTGAGGAAGGATAATCACAAGTTTGAACCCAACCTGAGCAACTTACTAAAACAAAACAAAACAAAACAAAAAACTAAAATGTGATATAGCTCACTGCAAAGGCCCTACGTGCGATTCCCAGTCCCCCCAAACTCATTAACTAATAAATACTAGATGAGTGAGCAAATTTCACATGTAATACCTCAAAGGCCATCTTTCCACATAGACTACCTACTGAAATGCCTATGGGGATCAGTAACATATACATGTAAATGGAGGATCTGAAGTGACCACTATAGATAATCATGTTTTTTTGTTGTTGTTGTTGTTGTTTTGTGGAACTGGGGATTGAACTCAGGCCCTTGCACTTGTCAGGGAAGCACTTATTATTCTACTATGCCATCTCCCTAGCCCCTAGATACCTGTCTCTTAACACTGACCCAAATAAGACACCTGTGATAAGGCACTGGAATTGCCCCCTCAGAGCTTAGCAATTTCTCTTTCGTGTGTGTGTGTGTGTGTGCGTGTGTGTGTGTGTGTGTGTGAGCTAGGGTCTCACTATGCAGTTCAGGCTGGCCTCGAGGTCACTTTGTAGCCCAGGCTGGTCTCAAACAATAATCTTCCTGTCTCAGCCTCCCAAGTTCCTATGTGTTTTAAAAAACATGGGACTGAACTCAGAAGTTAAATCCATTAAGTCTTGAGCTCAAAGAAATACATACCTTGATTTGGGGCAGGGGGATCCATACCTGGGTGAGGCAGCCAAAACCAGGGTGCCTCAGTAGTGGCAGACAGCTGCAGGGGGACAGCACTGAGACCCAGGGGGACAGCAACGATCCACACACAGGCCACAGGGATCAGTACCTAAGGGGTGGGTCTGAGATGTAAAGGCGCCCTCCCCCAGCACATTCTAAGCCAGACTTGGTGGGGCAGAACCAAAAGTAGGGGGCTGGGGAGCATCCCATGCTACCCCTTCTAACTTCCAACAGCCAGACCCTCGCATACCGAGAGGAGCCGGAAGGCAGGGGTATGAATGTGAGCTGAAGAGGTTGAGGATGACCTCCAAGGGCATAGGGCTACCTGGCAGGAGCCCAGGTGCTGCGAACAGACCACCATGAGCAGGATAAACCTAGTGGAGAGAAGGGGCTTTCAGGCCAAGGGGCAGCAGAGTCCTAAGCAATGGTGTTGGCTGTAGGAGGTCCCAGAAACCCCCACGGCAAGGGGGTTTGAGGGGCTTCTTGGATACAACAAGTGTGAATATCAAGGAGATTATATAAGTCAAGGCAAAGCTTCAATTCACAATCTAAAAAGTGTTAGGCCTGCCCAGATGGCAGTCTAATGGGACTAGCACTCTGCCCTCCCCCCTTCTCACACACTCCACTGGGCATGTCCCATTCCTCAAAGGACTCACGTACAGGAAGGCCAGGCCCCAGTGAGCAGAGCAGAACTGAGCCACCTCCCTGTGGGCAGAAAGCCCTGCCACAAACAGGCTGGGGGCCAGCACCAGGGGTCCACAGTGGGCAAACACACGGCCAGGTCCCCCCAGAAATCCCAGCATGCCCTGCAGCAGTCCGGATGTCACCACTGCCCCTGAAACCTGGTAGTGTAGGGGAAAGGATGGAGAGAAAATATTGTGTTCAAACTGACCTGGACCTGGACTTCCTAAGAAATTCCAAGGACAGGTCCCTACCTAACTTCTTCCCCCAGAGCATCTCAGTTCCAGTGTATTGGAACAAAGCCTCCCCCAGCCCACACTGCCTGAGGCCTCCTGCTTCCCAGCTGCAGGTACTTGCCTCTCGGAGAGATGTGTTCCAGAACTCCTGACCGTGGCAGCCAGGTTCCCTACACAGGTGCATGGTGAGGGAGGCTGGGAGAAGTTTGGTGCATGAAGAGAAGATAAGATGGAAAACCATTGCATTCCAGTCCTAGCTGTGCCCCACATGGCCCCAAGACACCTATGGTGGTGCCGGGCAGTTATACCACTGCCCAACCTCAATCCTACACCCGCCTCTGCTTATATCCTCAGGTGAGCACCCTAACCCTTCTTCTGCCTGCCCTTGCAGTATATTCACCATTTCCAGGTGTCTGGATGGCCATGGGCAGGTCCTGGCTGGTCAGCACCAGTGCAGGGATAAGGAACTCTAAGGATGGAGCCTGGACAAGAGGCAGCCTGGAGGAACAGAAGCCCCAGAAGGTCTGGAGACATGTGGCAACCAGTGGGGCTCCCCAAGCTTCTCCTCCCCACTGGGTGCCTGCACCTCTCTCCAAGGAGTTCGGCTCACCTGCTGCCAGTCCAGGTTTGCAAGACTGTAGACAAACCACATGCAAAGAAGCTGGAGGCCAGGAGCTGAGCAGGGGAGTAAGAGAGTGCTCCTGGGGGAAGACCACAAAGCAGAAGCAGGTGGAAGGCACACAACAGGGAAGCCAGGACTAGGAAATGCTGCAGGTGGGAGAATGGAGGACAGCAGTCTTCAGAAACAGGCACAAATACCTATTTCTAGGTCACTCATGCCACAGGAAATCACCCCCCACACAGCAGCCAGCACCAACTCTTACACCTCTGCCTCCTACCTGCAGAGCCAGAAGACAGCTGAGCCCCCAGGTGAGAGGCCCACACCGAGGGGCCCAAGAGTGGGCAGGGGCGTTGTGGAGAGCAGGCAGCTGTGATAAGGGAGCCAGAGCATCCTGAGGAACTGTGGACAGCAGTGGAATGGGATGGAGAGGTCTGCTCATGCTGCCCTGCCTTTGTCCTCTCTTGGCTACTCTGGGCTGGCGTTAAGTGGAGAGTGAGGTCAGAGTTTGGGTGAAGTTTGCTGCCCGTAGTGAGGAAGGAGTGGAGGTGTCAATGAAGCGGAGCGAGGGATGAGGGTTTGGGGGCAGGACGCAGCCCTTTCACCTTTGCCCAGCTCTTGTGCAAATTCCATCAGCCATTAACCGGGAACTGAATTCTGGACCCTCCCCCAAGAATCTTCATCCAAATCCCCTGGTCCTAAGACCAGGCTCTGCAAAATAAGAGGGATGGCAAGGATTCCTATCAAAATAGCATGGAGGGATTTTGTAGATTATTCTCTCCCATTACAATGTAGAACTATCCTTGATAGTCATAGTGGTGCAAGCCTATAATCCCAGCACTTGGGAGACTGAGGGAGGAGGATCATTGTGAGTTTGAGACCAGTCTGAGCTACAAAGTGAGCTCAAGGCCAGCCTGACCTGCAAGCAAGCAAGACTCTTGTCTCAAAAAAAAAAAAAAAAAAAAAAAACTATCTTTATTAGGTCTACACCTCTCAACTCTTTCAGGACCCCTGCACCACTCTAAAAGGAAACTCATAGATGATACACCCCATATCCTGCCGAACAACAGTGATCAAACCACATGATGTATTCACTGTAATGTAAAAGGTAATTTTTGTTGTTATTTGGTACCGGGAACTGAACTCAGGACCTTGTGCTTGCCAGGCAGGCACTCATGCCACTGAACTATATCTCCAGCAAAATAAATGTAATTTATAATAACATGTTAAATGCTGGTGGGCACAACACTTGAGAGGCTGAGGCAGATGGATTGCTGCAAGGTTAGGCTAGGCTACATAGTGAGTTCAAGCACAGTGGCCTGAACAACATCAAGACCTTTCTCTTCTCTCTATATATACATATATATATATATATATATATATATATACATACACACACACACACACACACACACACACATGACATGTTATAAATATATACATGTTACTTCAATGAATGAAAACTTGGGTGCAAACAACAAAAGACAATAGGGAAGACCACCCCCACATGCATATGTACAATTTGCAGAGGATGTAAGTTACAGTGACAGCTAATAATGGCATTTTTATTAGTAACCAGCAGTAGTGGCATTGGTGACTCAATTCTCCAAACCAGTAAACAAAGTCCTCATAAAGCATGGAACAAAACAATTTTAATTTACGTGGAAGTGCATTCCTACAAAACTCAAGTCTTTTTCAAAATGTAGTTTCATGCTTTCATGTAAAAATAATCATTCCTGGCTCAAATAGTACTTCTACATACATAAGCAGCTAGTCATTCAAATTTATCCTGAGAATCCTTCACAGTTAGGGAGGCCTTGAGTATTTCAGGATGACTGGCAGCCGGCCCACGCTCAATAAATGCCAGTAGCATCCCCCCCCCCAAAAAATATCCTTGCTACAACCAAAAATGGCCTGCACATCTCAAAAATGTCCTCTAGGGGGCAATACCCCCTGCTGTGGATGATCGGTGTCTGGTGAAAACAGCCTTGTCTGTTCTTGCAATAATGACTTGGCTTACGCATTTTTCTTAAACAATGCAGCCGCAGGAGTTTCACAGTGCTCTTCTGGGTATGTGGCTTGGCCCCACAGAAAACGCAACCAACAAGGCCAACCCCATACATGGAAAAGTTGCCATTTGTGTCTTGCAGCAACCCAAGCTGGGCAGTGTCAGGGCCCAAGGTGCTGGGAATAGGGCCAAGGGGAAGTTTGAAATGAGAGCCTACAACTATCAAACAACTGGGAACCTCTAAAATGGGATCCAGAGGAAAGGCTTAAAAGAGGGCAGGATGAGAAAATGGAAAGGCTTGGAAGGCAGATGTGAGAAGGAAAGATCAAGGGCCGCCACAAGAAGGAAAAGTCGAGGCCATGCAACTGAAACTGTTTATTGAAATCTTAGTTCTACAAAAGCATGAAAAACTCAGATACAAAGCGGTGGCCAGAAATGCCTTGGAAAAGAACACCCAAAGAAGAACCAGAAGAGAGGGAAGCCTTGGAGCAGGATACTAAGAAGGTTGGAAGACAAAAGGTCAAAGTCAAAGGTCCCAGCAGTCAGTGATTGGCTCCATTAGACTATAGCAAGGGCCAGGTGTAGAAAAGCTTTCCCACTTCATCCATTTTCCCTCCTAACCCAGCCCTTTCAGTCCCTGGTTCTCTTGCTTCAGAGACATCACACAGGTCTGCATCAATATGTGTTTCCTTCCATTCTTCACCCTACTACTCCCATCTTCCACTTTTATCCTTCCATTCTAGGAAAATCAAAAGCAAACGTCTAGAAGAGCCCCACAGAAACAGGGAGGGGGCTTCTCCTGTCATCTGTGACCTGTCCCTTGCACCCAATGAAGTTTCCCCTGGCACCATCACTCCCCTGGCCAAGCAGCCAGCCCCTGAGGTCTAGGAGAGTGAATGTTCTTCTGCCCCACAACCCTTTAAGCACTTACCCAGGAGGACAAGGGACCAGCCAAGGACCCAGAGAAATAGCAAGAATCTAAATCAAGCTTTCCTCTTCCAGGTTCTCAGAGACTCCCAAATCCTCTGCATACTTTGGAAACCTACCTAGCCTGGGAAAATGAAAGACTTGATGCGGGCCAGCTCCATCACACTAAAAAGAGAACATTGCTGGGGCTGGGGGAACAGAGGGGCCATCCGGCTCCAGGGCCAGGGTGGAGCCACGCCATGAGTATGGTACCTGGGGCTGGGAGGCCTAGTGGGTACTGAATAGTTGGGGTGGTGGCAGGCACGACAGGTTGGGGGGTCTCTCTGGAGCTTTTGACAAAGGGGGCAGTTATGCAGAAGAGGAGGAAGGGAAGGGACATCTGGAGGAGGCAATAATGGGGAACTCAGTGAGGCCAAAAGATTGTCCCAGAGTGAACGCAGGCCTGTGTCAGATTCCACACAGCTGGAGACGTTAGCAGATGGCAGGTGCTGTGGCACTGGAGAAGAAATGCAGGGCTCCAAAAGGCCCTTAGAGGCCAAGCCAAGGTCAGGAGGACCAGGTGAGGGGCTGCAGGGTAGCCCTAAGGACTGGTGTATCACAGCCACCGATGCCACAGACAGGGCCACGCTGCTCACATATGCCATGGCTAACAGGCAGGACAGCTGCAGGACAGAAAGTAAGCAGGAGGCTGTTGACTCGCTTTAGCACACACATTCCTCACCTCTTAAAACCTATGCTCAAGTTGGAGCTCTCCATTGCCCCGTGCCTCCCTCACCCATCTGTTCCCACATTCCATGTCCTGAGTCTTTCAGGATCTTCTTTACAACCTCCCACTCCACACATCAGCCAACTCAAGCCCTCTCTTTCCCAACCCCTCCTCACCTTTACCAGTCGCTGGCAGAGAGAGCCCAAGGCCAGCTGCCAGGATGGCTGCTCCAGCAGCACACATAAGTCTGTGTAGGTATACCATCCCCGCCGTCGTCCCTGCTGCTCAGCCACACTGGGGGGAGAGGGGGAGAGGCAGAGTCTGCAACGCTCCTGCTGCCAGCTCAGTGGTACCCCACACCTCTCAGCACCCTGCAGAAAGCACTGAGGACTTGAAGTGTCTAAGTGCCTAGGCTTCCTGCTGCTCCAAAGAGGCTAAACCAGTATATATATGTTAAATAAACTGCTCCTACCCTCCCAAAAGAGACAGATAGGTTTGAGAACCACTATGTTGAGTAATTTTCTTTCTTGTCTCCTTCCTTCCACCAATTACACAGGTCCTTATCCCTAGCTCTTATAATCTAGGCCTCGATCTCTAAGTTCCTAGAGCTCTTTTTCTTGATTCCTAGAACGTACCAGCTCTCCAGCCAACTCAGCACCTCAAAGATCTCTCCAAGGTCAGTGTAGAGGCGCCAATCCTGTGGATAACAGGGAAGAGTACCAAACCCAACTCAGATGTGTGCCACAGTCACCTGAGAACAACAGCCACAGAAGCAGTGACAAGCACCACCATGACGGTTAGGATAGTACGTGCCAGGTACTATCCTAAGAGCTTTTGTGTATTAAGTCTAATAATCAGCACCTACCTGGTTTTGTATCACACTCTCCATCAGAGCTAGCAGAGAAATCAATCCTGAGAATGGCCCATGCCCAAAAAAGAGTGCAGAGCACAGGGGTAGAGAAAATTCAGCAGGAAATACTCTGAGCGTGACAGGATAGGACCTGACTCAGGGTGCCCTATGAAACCCTGTGGGAACACAGAAGAGGAAATGCTCCACTCCGGCCTCACCTCCTGGCAATCCTAACAGGATAGGAAGGGAAGCCACTAACAAAAAGGCATAGAAAGTCAGACAAAAGGGTAAAGAAACAACAGAAAGCTGAGAAAACAATAAAAGGAAGATAAAGATGAACTGGTGAAACACAGCAAAAGAGAACATCTACTCACCATGGCACTCAGGAAGCCCCTCTCCAAGGCATTGAGAGTGGGCACAGCCACACCCCCAGCAGCTCCCCACTCATCATTGAAGACCTCCTCCTCCTCCCCTTCGTCGTAGAGGTACTTGCTGGCCACCATCTGCATAGGAACCAAAAATGGCACTGGTATAGCTCATATGAGGCTCCTAGTTCACCAGGAAGATGGGAGAGGCTGCCTTACCATGGAGATCAGGAACAAGTCAGAAGATGACACGTGCTGCAGATAATCTGGGTTTCGGTGCCGGAGCCGCTCAATGTACACCAGAGCTAGCATCATAGCACATGGGGAAATGCATGCCTCCCTGGGAGGTAGAAAGGACCCATAATTAAACCCAAGAGTCTTAGCTCTCACAGCTCTTGCAGTCTTCATCTTGTTTGTGTTTTCTAGGTGTTTCTAGTGTATATGACACAAAATGAATAAATGAATCAAATGTACATATATGTATCGTAACATGTCTTAGCCCTTTTCACTTCCCCTCCCTTCTCTCCCCTTTCTCTTTTTGTCTTCTTCTTAGAGACAACGAGTCCACCCCACTCTAGAGGCCACTCTCATCCTATCCCCTTAATTTCAGGCTTACCGGGACACACGAGCCACATATTTCTTCTGGAGCCGACGAATAGGGCTGGGGGCTGCCTTCTGGAGCAGTTCCACAGCAATGTCTGCAAAAGACAGGCAAGTAAAATAAACCAACTCCCCCCCCATCCCCAACATCTCCCAGTGCTATCATCAAGGACTCAAATATGATATTCTAAAGACAGAACCTGCTTTGGCAAGCGCAGGGAGGAGGGTTCAATCCCCATCCCACATGCTGACAGAGTCCGGGCATGGTGGCACATGCCTGTGATCCCAGCACTGAGCAGACTGAAAACTACAGGATCACTATGATTCTGAGCTGTGTAATGAGACTTTATACCAAATACATAAAAAATGAAGAAAATAAAAAAAGACAGGGGCCAGGGAGATGGCTCAGTGGGATAAGCACTTCCCTGGCAAACACAAGGGCCTGAGTTCAATCCCCGGTTCTGCCAAAAAAAAAAAAGAAAAAAGAAAAAGACAGAGCCACAGTAGCAAAACAGACATCAAATTCTCCCAAGCAAAGACAAAAGCCATTCCAAGTTTGAATATCAGCTTCTTCTAGCAGGAGCTTGTCCCTTGAAAGTATCTACATTTGTCTTTTACTGATATCCCTCTAGAAATAAACGTGTTGTTTACTTGAAAATCATACCGTGAGTGTCCTCAGAAAATTAAGTTTCTGGAATACCAAGTAAAACAAGGGGGGTAAGATAACTCAGTAGAACAAGTGCTTGCCTGGTAAGTGCAAGTACCTGAGTTCAATCTCTGTTTCTTCAAGAAAATTAATCATCATCATCATCATCATCAATAATAAAAATAAAACAAGGAGCTGTAGATAAAACTGTGGTGGATAACTTGCTTTGTATTATCAGGCCCTGGGTTCAACCCTCAGCACCATTAAAAAAAAAAAAAAACTCTCCTATCAGTTCATGAGCTGTTTGCTCGTGAGAATAGCATGTGAAACACAACCTGCATTCTTAAACCAACTACCAGTAAGCTAGCTATGAAGAGGCAACACAGTCCAGAAGGTACACCTGGAGGCACATAGGTGACTGTGGAGAACCCCATTCTTAAGCCTCTCACTTGCCCAATCGCACACTTGCCTAACCTGCCACAGGGCTGGAGAGCTCCTCCAGGCTGCAGTCAGCCTCCCAGTCCCAGCCATAGTACAGTCGCCTTCGGATCCGGGCACTCAGCTTTTGGTGTCCTGGGAGGAACTGGAGCAGGGCAGAAGGGCAGTGGAGGGTGAAGGGAAGAGAAGGGTACGATGGAGTCAGGCCCCTGGCTGGATGGTTGCAGCTGTTTGGCTGCCAGGGGCCCACACCCCACCCAGCTCCGAGTTCTCCAGATTGTTTGCCAATGGCAGCTTGGTCTATGTGGGGTGGAAGATATGTCGCTCCCACTGAGGGCTTCCCGGACAGGGTCTCCTTAACGGGCTCCCAGTATTGCCACCCCTCCCTCCCTCTCTCCACCCCGAGGTTCTGCTTCAGGGCCCCCGCGGTTCTGCTTCAGGGCCCACGCAGCCGGGGCCTCAAGTAGACACTGCTCTAGCAGCTGTCACCCAGGCCCGGGCAACACCATCAAGCAAGCCGGATACCTTGCAAGGGCTGGGAGTGGAGAGGCCAGGGCCAGGCATCGAGGGCCTGGAGGCTAGGGAGGGGGGCGGGCTGCGAGCTCACCGTGAAGTCTTGGAAGCCAGTGAGGGAGAAGGTGCCTTCCTCGTCTAGTAGGAGCCCGGCCAGGTCCATCGCGCCGCCAGCCACCGCCCTACGAAGGTGGGGGTGAGAGAAGGAGTTGGAAGGGCTCGCGGGGCCGTCCTCGCCTCCGGTCCACCTGCCCGCCTGCCTCTCGCCGCTGGCCACCGCCCTCGCAGCCCCCTCCTCGCGCGCCGGCAGCGGCAGGCGGGGCGGGCGGGCGCCTCTTCCTGTTCCGCCCAGGGCGCCCGGGCGCAGGGCTCACCTTGTAAAGTGAGGACACCGGCAGCTAGGCTTGTACTCTGCCCGCGCCGCGTCCGCCCCGCTTTTACAAGCCGGGAGCGTGTGGCCAGCGACTCAGCGCCCGACAGGAAGTATCCCCCGCCCGCTCCGGGCTCGGGAAGGGCGGCCCCGAACTCCTGGCCTCACGAGTCGCGGAGCCGAGCCCCAAGGGCCCTCTTCAGAGAAACGGGTACAGCTCCTAGGGGAATTCCGTTGCACAGGGCGTGATCGAGCTAGGCAGACCTGGTCGAGTCTGTTTAGATGTTAATGTGAATAAACGAGTACAGCGAATTACTCCTAGTTTTCTTTTTTAAAGGGAGATGTACAGTTAGCAGTTAACATAAATAACGCGTCTGAAAGAATCCACAGGAACTCTACCAGTAGAACGAACAGTGAGCTGAGTGAAATGGAAACTTGTATTTTTTTAGTAGCTTGGCATTCACAAGACACATGCTGTGTTTGGCCTGGCCACTGAAACAAATAAATGACCACAAATAAATTTGAAGCCGCTAAACAGATTTACCACGTCCTCTGTATAATGAGAATTCGTTGCAGGGTGTCACTATGTAGCTCAGGCTGAGCTCGAACTCAAGGGGATCCTTCTAAACCACCTCAGTGTTAGGATTACCGTGTGCTACCAAGCCGGGATCCCAGAGTAAACAGCATTTAAAGAAGGTTTTATCTTCAAGCGCCACTTCCCGCCTCCGACCTCAAGTTGGACAACTGGGGAGGAAGGAGCGCTGATGTGTGGAGGCGCGAAAGATGCCTCAAAAGAGGAAGAAGCAACTTTTCTAGGCGGATGAAGCTGTTTTCGAGTCTGCCAGTCGTGCGCTGGTGTTTGTTTACACGTTGAGGTGAGGGAGCTGGGAGGACCTGTGTGTCAGGGTTGAGTAACGCGACGGCCGCCGCCCTCTCTGAGCAGCTGTGGGTTCTACCCGGGGACACGGGAAGGCCACTTCCTGCTCTTTCGGTCGCGGTCACACCGGGGTCATGGGCCAGCAGAGGCTTCGTACCTGCCCTAACATAAGCACTGAGAGAAAAGTGGCTGCTCGCCCCAGACCTGACTGCAAGTCACGATTTCAGCAAGCCAAGACACGCACCTGAGTAGGTGCGGAGGTCACGCGACTCTCTAGGCGCACGCGCGAGCCGCCCATCCGGGATGTTAAGCCGCGTCACGTGACAGGCTCGGAGCTAGCTGTCACGTGACGCGCAGTCGCAGCGCTTCTCGGCGTGCGCCCCCTTCCGCCTGACGCGGCCCCGGTGGCGGCCGCGCAGCCCTGGCTCCTTGCGGGCTCGGGCGGCGGCTGCGGCGGGGCTATGGCGAGCAGCGGTGGTAACACCGGCACGAGTGGGGCTGCAGGACTGGGTCTGGGGCTCGGCTTGAGCCTCGGCATGGGTGAGACCGCCGGAGAGGCGGAAGACGAGGCGGCCACGGCCGAGGCGGTGGACCGCCTGGCCACTGCGCTGTGGCTGCGGCTCCGCGGGTGGGAGGCAATGCTGGCTGCAGCGCAGCGGCTGCTGGTGTGGGAGAAGCCGCTGCACAGCCTGGTCTCGGCGGCCGCGATCAACGGCCTCTTCTGGTAACGGCCGCGGAGGAGGGGGCGGGGCCGGGCTGCGCGGGGAGAGCGGGGGCGGCCGGAGCTGGGCGCGCGGGTCCCCTTCTGGGTTGTCACTTGGCCTGCGAGAATGATCCATCCACTAGCTTATGACGTACACTCAGGTTACCCCATTACTCTGTTTCGGCGAGGAGAGTTAGGCCTGGAACTGCTGTTCCCTCATCGGTGAGCGCTTTTGCCTCTCACCCACTTTCCACTGAGATTCGTGTCTCTCTCTAAGGCTGTTGTCTTCATCGTCTTTCCGACCAATCTTCCTTCTCAGCGTCTCAATTTTGGCCTATTTTCTTCTGGATCTGTGGCACCCACGCTTCCTCCCTGATGTCTCAGGTGAGTCTTCATTCGGCTAGCAAGCACCCTTGTCCTCCTGGTGCCTGACCTTAGTGAGTGGAGTTGAGCAGTGAGGAGAATGTACAGCAGACCACTTGCCTCCAGGCCCACTTCTCACCCCAGCACCCTGTTTTAAGAAATTGTCTAAAACGAGAATCCATTTCCCAAATTGAATGGGCATGTGTCAGTTGGGGAAGACTGAAGAGTCTTCATCCAGATTGCATAGGTTCCTGCTGTGCAATTCTCTGGGTGTGTGTGTGTGACAGAAACAGAAAGTGAGAGATTTTGTGAACAGTCTATCAGTTTTCTTAGCTGTAAAACTAATGGAAATATAATTCGTGGAGATGTGAAGATTACAAATGTCAACTCATGTTAGGCAGTTATATTACTGCTGTCTTGATCATGATGAGAGTTATACAAATATTCAGTGTTTGTTTCTAGTATATTAATGTGCAATTTAAAGCAACTAGGTATAAGGCTGAATTTCTAGGGAAACAGACTAGGGGCAGGGGAGAGAGCTCAGTAGCATATGCACCTGCCTGTACAGTATGTGAAGTCCTGAGTTTGATCCCCAGTACAAAAAAAAAAAAAGAGAGAAAATTGACCAGCAGGCTGGGCATAGTAGTGCATGCGTGTAATCCTAGCTGCTAGGGAGGCTGAGGCAGGAGGGTTGTAAGTTTGAGGCCAGCATAGCCAAGTCAGAAAGACCCTATCTCAAAAATTTTTTAAAGTCTAATTCTTTGGGTTTAGTTTGCAGTACTGGAGGGAAAAAAAGGAAACAGATACACAAGCAACATGTAATAGTTCACTGGGTATGTGAAGAAAGTATTGTATGACTGCAGAGGAACAGCAACTATTTTTGCCCTGGGGAATGTTTCCCAGTACCCTTCTCACTCAACAATTTGTTTTCCTCATCTCTCTGTAGCATCATCCCCTGAGGAGCCACACTCTGACAGGTGAGTATCAACCCTCTCTTGAAGATGGATGCCCAAATACAGTTTTGCTGACTGGTGCAATTTCAACAGAAAGTGGCAATAATGCAGCTTCTGTAGGCACGGGTCCCAGGTTAGTGAAGGGACTGGCCACAAGCCAGGGAGGTTTTTTGGTCCTAGGTGCCCATGTAGGTATTTATGTGCCCTTTTTTTGAGGCAGATGGTTGGGTGCCCTGGGCTTTTGCTTTGCAGGACCAGGATGCCTTCCTTTGGGAGGTGGAGTTTTCTATTTTAGACTCATGATCAGCAATCTCAGAGGAATTTGAGTACCTAGGAAGCTGGTGTCTGAGGCCTCCAGGGGTCGTGTCATGTCTCCCCAGTGAGGGTGCGGGGTCAGGCGCCCGGCCGCACCTGCTGAGTGTGCCCGAGTTATGCAGATACCTGGCTGAGAGCTGGCTCACCTTCCAGATTCACCTGCAAGAGCTGCTGCAGTACAAGAGGCAGAATCCAGCTCAGGTAAGCTCCTCATATCCCACAACAGATCCTGGAGCCACAGTTCCTAGAGGGTTACAAGGAGCAGTATTGTGAGCAGGGTGCACTGCATACTCCTTGTATTGGAAGTGTGTAGCATCCTCTTGATTAGACTAAATTCCTAGTGGAAATGTCTGTTTTTTAACCAGCTGAGCAGTTTTTTTTGTGTGTTTTTGTTTTTTACTTTTCTGCAGTTCTGTGCTCGAGTCTGCTCTGGGTGTGCTGTGCTGGCAGTGCTGGGACACTATGTGCCAGGGATTATGATTTCCTACATTGTCTGTGAGTAGAGTCTAGTTTTAAACTTCCAAAACCTCTTTGCTATTTCTGTTTCCTGGACTGACCTAGAGGGAAGACTGTGTTCTGTCTACAGAGTCACCCTCTTGTGAACATCTCCAGGGCTGCTGTAGTGCTCCCTTGCTAACAGTAGAAGAATCAGCCCAGGGGAGGACAATTGATATAGGGGGAGGAGAGGGTAGCACTGCCTTGGAAAAGGAGTATGGCCCTTTTTCTTTAGGGATCAGTTGAATGAGAACTCTTAGAATGAGAACTCTTGTACAGGGAGCTCTGAGCAGATTTTCTAACCCACAGTGCTGAGTATCCTGCTGTGGCCCCTGGTGGTTTATCATGAGCTGATTCAGAGGATGTACACGCGCCTCGAGCCCTTGCTCATGCAGCTGGACTATAGCATGAAGGCGGAAGCTGATGCCCTGCATCACAAACATGACAAGAGGAGTAAGGGTCTCTCTTATATGAAAGAGGGAAAGTGAGGGAGGCTTTTGGCTTTCTGCTCATGACCTGCCCTGTGGTTTAGGTAATCTCCTGTTCTTTGGCCATGTCTTTGGTCATTGCATTATTGCTCTTCTCTAGAGCGGCAAGGGAAGAGCGCACCCCCAGGAGGTGATGAGCCACTGGCAGAGACAGAGAGTGAAAGTGAGGCAGAGCTGGCTGGCTTCTCCCCAGTGGTGAGGTTCAGGGGAGATGAGGGTGACAAGTGGGGTTGGGCTGTTTCAGAGCTGTTCCCTTTCAGAGGGGTAGAGCTAAATGGTGGGACCAGGTTACTGTAATCCCTTTACCTGTTGTGTTCCTTCGGGTTCTCTCTCCTGCAGGTGGATGTGAAGAAAACAGCACTAGCCTTGGCCATTACTGACTCAGAGTTGTCAGATGAAGAAGCTTCTATCTTGGAAAGTGGTGGTTTCTCTGTATCTCGGGCCACAACTCCACAATTGACAGATGTCTCTGAGGGTATGGGGAATTCTTTGCTCTTCCTGGTCTCTCTATCCCGTTAGTGGGGTGTGTTAGTTGTGATTTCTGGCTCCCATTTCCTCTGGGGAATTGATCTATCTGTAAAGCCTGTCACATCTTAAGTTCTCACCTGTGAACGTACTGACTGTTGTGGGGCATCAGAGCAGCAGGCCCATTCCTAACTTTGTCCTCTCTGCAGATTTGGACCAGCAGAGCCTACCAAGTGAGCCAGAAGAGGCCCTGGGCCGGGAGCTGGGGGAGGCAGAAGAGGCAGAGCTTGTACCCCCTGACCCCGAAGATCTGCTAGGCCCCCCGCAGGCCCTCTCAAGGCAGACCCTGAACTCAGAGGAGGAAGAGGAAGATGTGGCAGCCAAGGAAACTTTGCTTCAGCTCTCATCTCCTCTGCACTTTGTGAACACACACTTCAATGGGGCAGGGACCCCCCAGGATGGCGTGAAGTGCTCCCCTGGAGGACCAGTGGAGACACTGAGCCCAGAGGCAGTGAGCAGTGACCTCACAGTTCCACCCAGCACCCTGACAGCCCCATTTTGTCATGCCGAAAGTGACCCAGTCCCCTTCCCCTCCCCTTCTGTGCCCCCACCTATTCCCCCGGACTTGCCCCAGTCCATGCCTGTCCCTGAGGAAGAAGAGGCACTCACCACTGAGGACTTTGAGTTGTTGGATCAGGGGGAACTGGAGCAGCTGAATGCAGAGCTGGGCTTGGGACCAGAGACACCCCCAAAGCCACCTGATGCTCCAACCCCTCCTCCCCTGGGGCCAGACACCCATTCCCTGGTACAACCAGACCAAGAGGCCAGGGCTGTGGTGGAGCCATGAGAAGGAACTGCAGGCAGAGTAAGGCTTTCTAGCTAGAGCTGTCATTGTCTCCTTTCCATATCACCATGGGGAGGGGCACAGGTGGGGAGGCCAGCTGTCAGACAGTAGCCAGCCCACGCTCTGCCTGCTTTCCTGGGCCTGGTGCAGTACCTGTGCCTAGGACCAGTTTTGAGTTTGTAAATAATTTTCCATGTGAACAGGGCTAGGGAAGTCCTTCCCACAGCCTCCACTTGCCTCTTCACCTCATCTCATTCCACTGTGTCCCAAGCTCTGCTGGTCTGGCCCTTTCTTTTTCTTCCTATCCTCAGGGACCTGTGCTGCTCTGCCCTCATGTCCCACTTGGTTGGTTAGTTGAGGCACTTTATAATTTTTCTCTCCTGTCCTATGTTCCTTTTGGCTTTATTTTCTTGCTGTGTCCTGTCCTTAGCAGTGTAACTCTTTGCGAGCTTCTTCCCACATACACTGGCCAAGCTTTAGGGCAGCTCTTGGTCTGGGAAGTAAAAAGTAAGCCTCTAGTGGTGGATGGGTAGGCCAGTAGTGCCCCATACAAGTCACTGTAGCCTCGGTAACTTGCACTGTACCCTGTCCCTAGTTCAGCCCTTTCTCAGTGCAGAAGAGCAGGTCCCATAGCACGTGCCAGTGCTGGGTGCTGTCTTAGGGAGAAGGAAGGAAACCTGCTTTTCTTGGTCATGGGTAGAACCCCTTTCTAGGGTCAGAAAGTGGATAGTTACATCTGTGTGTCAGGTGGAAAAATAAAGTGTCAATTGGCTAGAACTGGTGCCTGCCTACCTCACTGCGAGCTGCTGCCCACACTGTACATTGCCTCATCCTCACCCTTGCCTTTTGCCCCCCACTCTTGCTCCTGGCTGTTGAACAAGGCCAGAAGCAAAGATTGTCCTGCCAACCTTAATTACCCCTCAGCAGTCTTCTGAGATGGTGTGATATGTTTAGTGAGACAGCATGTGTGAATAAAGTATGCAGCAGGAAACTACCTTGTCTTTCCCAGTCAATAGAAATTTGGAGGCTAAATAATTGTTTTCTGCCATGTTGCTAACAACCTTGATTTATATATGCCAGGCAGGCCAAGTAAGCAATAGAGAAGCTATATGTACTTGATTTAGCACTGTGTTCAGGCCAGAGAACACAAAACAGTGTGCCTAAAATGTGCCCTACCATGTTCTAAGTAATTTATGTTTATATGTTTTTTCTTCACAAATTTTAAGATCTAGTTTTTAATTCCAGTTTACAGACAGGTTAACGTCAGGTAAATGGTGAAGTCAGGATCCAAAGCCAGAGAGCTTGGCTCCAGCAAACCCAACAGTCAGCACCTGCTGATTGCCAGGGACAAAGACAGAAAGATGCTCCCGAATGCAAGAATGATAGAAGCAGTCCAGTAACATGGCTTCAGGAGTAGTGGACTCCAGGCAGTCCTCCCTGTTTTGGGCAACAAAGCCCAAACAGCATATGGTCTCTGTTAAGGATTCACGTCCTCAGCATTCAGCTACACATACCATATGGTGATAATACCTGTCTTTGAGGTTGGCTTCTATGCCATATCGCAAATGTGAGAATTTTCCATTTGCTTAAAAGAGACTATGTTGGCTGAGGCCTTGTCCTCTGCCACTGAAGGAACCTGACTTCCTAGGAATCCAGAGGTTTTAAGCGAGAATGGAGTCGAGCATGCATGATGTCTATAATCCCAGCATTCAGAAGGCTGAGGCAGGATTGCCACCAGTTCAGAGACTGCCTGCACTAATAGCTGAATGCCAACTAATAGCTGAACTCTGTAACTACAGAGTGAGACCAGGTCTTAAAAAAAATTACAGTGAACTAAATAATTCAAAACAAAATAGAATTAACCAGTCAGACAATGGCTGCTGGACATGGTGGCACACACCAACACTTAGGGATGAGGCTGAGGCAGCCTGGGCTACGTAGCAAGGCCCTGTCTTAACAACGACATTGTGTGCCACTTCTGTATTAAACTTGCAATGCAAGTAAAAACTCCAAGCCATAGCTAGATCAAGATAGATAGGTTTGGAGTTCCTGGAGGGTCCATTCACCCTGGCCTGACAATTGTTCCATGTTTGTCTATGATTAGTTTTTTGTTTTGTTTTACTTTTTTCTATCATCATGTGTCCTGGCCATTCAGCCCCATAAAGACACAAGATAAAGTTTTTCCTGAGCCCAGGGAGATAGCTCAGAATAAGCCCTTACCTTGAAAGCATAAGGTCCTGAGTTCAATGCCCAGTACTGCCAAAAAAAAAAAAAAAAAAAAAAAAAAATTTTTCCAAAAAAAAAAAAAAAAAAAAAAAAAAAAAAAAAAAAAAAAAAAAAAAAAAAAGTTTTTCCTATGAATAAAAAATACAGAAATATGAAACCTATATAAGCTACAAAGAAATCAACTCAAGTAGCTAGGAGGATTGGTTACAAGTTTCTATTGGAAGAAAAGGCAGTGAACTTCAGTAACAATGTATCCAGACAGCTAATAGTGTAACTTGGTTGTTAATTGTAGGGTGCCTTAATAGAAGTGTTTTCAGCATGGTTTGGTAATCCATGCCTGTATCCCAGTATTTAGCAGATTTAGGCAGAAGGATCTCTGTAAATTTTGAGTTCGAGGTCAGGTGAACTCTATAGTGAGACTTTATAGTTCAAAAAGAAAAGAAAATATGTCTTCAGGCCATATGTGGTGACTCAGACCTGTAAACATCCCAACTACTTGGGAGGATGAGGCAGGAGAATCATAAATTCTAGGACAACCTGGACAACTGAGAGATTGTCTCAAAAAGGCCAAGGATGTAGCTCATTAGTAGACAATTTGCCTCAGGTGATACTGTAGGTCCAGTCCCCAGTACCACCAAAATTGGTCTTTAAAACAAGGAAAGTAATACTGCCAGCTGAAATGCAGTGCACAAGTTGGAATACTGCCAGAGTATTTGCTGTTTATGGACAAGCTGCACGCTGCAGTGTGACCAGAAAACCATTAGAGGCTAGACATGGTCACAGAAGGAACCACTGAAGGGACTAGAACTGTTTAATCCAAGGGTCATGTCAGTCACCTTCAAACTTGAAGATTTGTCTGTAGGAACTTCAAAAGCCAAAATTAAATCTTTTATCGGACAGGGTGGTATACTCCTAAAGGAACTTTTTTTTTTTTTTTTTTGGTCTTATTTTTACTATTTTCTTTTTTGGTACTGAGAATCGAACTCTGGACCTCACGCTTGCTAGGCAGGCGCTGCGCCACTGAGCTACATCCCTGGCCCAAGATTCTTTTTTTTTTTGGCGGAACTAGGGATTGAACTCAGGCCCTTGCGCTTGCCAGGGAAGCACTTTTTCTACTGAGCCATCTCCCCTGGCCCCTAATTTTTTTTTTTTCTTTTTTTTCTGTCTTTTTGAGACAGGTTCTCACTATGCAGTTCAGGCTGGCCTTAAGCTCACTTTGTAGCTCAAGCTGGTCTTAAACTCACAACAATCCTCCTGCCTCAGCCTCCCAAGTGCTGGGATTACAGGCATGTGCCAGCATGCCTGGCTGGGTGATATACTCCTGTAATCCCAAAACTCTGGAGGCTGAGGCAGGAGGATTGTTGTAAGTTCGAGACCAGCCTGGTCTACAAAGCAAGCTCAAGGTCAGCCTGAACTGCATAGTGAGACCGTGTTTCAAAAAGATAAAAAAGGGCAAGCCGCTCAGGTCCCTCTCTTGGACAGGAGCTTTCTTTGCCCCAATAAATACATTCTGAGAGAGAGAGACAGAGAGAGAGAGAGAGAGAGAGAGAGAGAGAATCTTTGAATATCCTTGAGTTGATAATTGTGCTAGACAGAATTTAATTTTCTAGTCAAATTATTATTTGGTTTGGTTTTAAAGGGTTTTGTTATTGGCTTTTGTTTGGGGTTTTTGCTTGGTTCAGTTTTGTTTTGCAATTTTGAGGATCAAACTCAGGGCAAACTGAGCTGAGCTACAACTACAGTAGTCAAGGCCAGCAATTGCAAGAATAGTCTTTATTGTGGAAGGGCAATATATGACCAGGTTGGGTTGTTTTTTGTTTGTTTTGTCTTTTCACAAGACAGGGTTTCACTATGCAGTTCAGGATGGCCTGGAACTCAGTGATCTTCTTGCCTCAGCCTCTGAAGTGCTGCAGTTACAGGCATGCACCACAATGACCCACCAGGTTGTTTCATTTTTAGTATCCAGCTAATGATGGCTTGGATTTCTCCTCCTCTGCTGCTCCCTGAAATTCTGGTGTATCTTTGGGTGTCACAGCTGGCATTTCCTGGCACTTGTGTGTCACCCTAGTCACACTCCTTTGGGACCCATTCCTGTGTTCCAGTCTTTCCCAGACCTCCCAGGGAGCAATTTCTACTTTAATGCCCCATGGATACCTTCTCCTCAAAGGATCAGAAGCTGAATTCATTCCATTACCTCCAAAGTAGAAGGCTTTCTGTGTATTTGCCATCTTGCTTATTGGCACCACCAACCATGCAGGCCTAGCTCTCCTCACCTTGTACTGTGCATCTCCATTTGCTGCCAGTATGGTGTCTTAATCATTTCTCCACTCTCCCACCTGTGTCAAACGCCTAATTTTCTCTCTCATTTCTCCACAGCTTCCCTGCCTACTTCTTTCCCCCAGTCAGACTGACCCCCCCAAAAAACATATAGATGATATTGTTATCATTTTGGTGCTGAGGATTTGAACCCTGAGACTTGGGCATCCTCAGCTTGCAGTCCACAACTGAACTACATCCCTAGCCCCTCGATGATTTTAAAATACTGCTCTAATTTCAGTAGACTTTCTCCTTTCAATTTTAAATAAAGCCTCTCCTAGAATATATAAATTCATGCTCTCTGACATGGCTAGGAAGGCTGAGATCAAACCCTGCCCTATCCTGTACTTCGCAGGGAGCACTGGCAAACCACACGGCTAGTCCTGCCTACTGTCCCTCCATACTGACCAGCCCCGGCCCTGCCCACCCCATATCCAGCCTATGCTGCTTCTAACACCTCACTTATCTTTGAAGAAGTCCTCAGGCCACACCACACCAAGAGCCTCCTCCAGCAGCCCCCCATATCAGTTTTGCCCTTTGAGTGCTACAGTGGTATCTGTCTCTTCACATATAATGTAAAATCTGCATATGTTTTCTCTAACTATGTATGTATGTCTAGCCATGTGTCCCTAGGTTTGTGTGTTTGTTTGAGATGGAGTCTTGCTGTGTAGTTCAGGCTGGCTTTGAACTTACTATGTAGCACAGGCTGACCTCAAACTGATAGCAGTCCTCCTGCCTCAGCCTCTGGAATGTGAGGATTAAAAGGTGGCTGCCACTACAATTGGCATATATTTCTTACTCTTGGAGGCAAAGGTTCTCTTTTGCACCTAAAAATCCCCCAAACCTAGCATACTGTGTAGCACATACTAGAAGCTCAGAAAATGTATATTGATTAAATTGAAGTAGTAACCAGGTATGATGACACATACTTACAAGAGCACTCAGTAGGCTAAGGCAGAAGGTAGTGAGTTCTAGGCCAGCCTAGACTATATAATGAGTTCAAAGCCAGCATGTGTGACATACTGAGACCAAAAAAATTGTGTCAAAAAATACTGTGTCAAAAATCTATACCATAATAAATAGTACTGCACTAGAGAAGTGCAAACTTGGTTTTTATATTTCTTTCATTCTTTATTTTAATGTATTTGATACAGGATCTCACTACATATCTCAGACTTGTAGTGATCCTCCTGTTTTCAGCCTCCCCAGTGCTAGGATTACAGATAGGTGCTACCACCCTCTCCCAGTTCAGGTGGCTGGCTCAGCATGCCCATGGGTGGGGCCAACACAGCCTGTGGTGCCAGGGATTGAATATGATCCAGCACTTGCCTACTTCTTAGACTACTGAGCTACCTCTACAGCCCATTATCTTTATTTTTTGACTTCTGTTTTTATTTATTTATTTATTTATTTTCAGAGCTTGGGATTGAACTCAGGCCCTTGTGCTTGCCAGGGAAGTGCTTATTCCACTGAGCCATCTCCCTGACCTCCCTTGGTGGAACCAGTGATTGAACTCAGGCCCTTGCGCTTTCTAGGGAAGCACTTATTCCACTGAACCATCTCCCCAGCCTATTTTTTTCTTTTTGAGATGGTTTCTGTATGAAGTTCAGCCTGGCCTTGAACTCACCTGTCAGGGCCAGTGAGCTATCTCAGCAGATTAAAGCACCTGCTTAGGCAAGCTTAGGGAAGTACAGGGACTGTGTTTCAAATCCCAGCACCACATACTGTGCCAGCCCCACCCCCAGGGCAGGCTGAGCTGGCCAAAGTCCAGGTGTAGTAGCACACGCCTGTAATCCCAGCCCTGGGGAGGCTGAAAGCAAGAGGATCACCACGAGTCCAATATGTGTAGTAAGACCCTGCAGCAACTAAATACATTTAAAAAGGAAAGAAAAAAAGCATCTGTCTGGCCTGCATAAGGCCCTCAGTTTGATCCCCAGCCCTATACAACAATTATCACCATCATCACTACCATCATTATTATCTTATCATTATTCACAGAAAGACTCATGAAATTTTATTCCTGGAAAAGATTAAAGGGAATGCAAAAAAGTAGGGGGATACAAACCATCTTTTTTTTTTTTTTTTTTTTTTTTTTGTCTTTTTGAGGCAGGGTCTCACTATGCAGTTCAGGCTGGCCTTAAGCTCACTTTGTAGCTCAGGCTGGTCTCGAACTCACAACAATCCTCCTGCCTCAGCCTCCCGAGTGCTGGGATTACAAGCATGCACCACCACGCCCGGCCGATGCAAACCATCTTGATCTAGAAATTGAAATTTGCTAGTGTGGGAGCTAAAGTTATTGTCCAGCTATCTTAATCTTCTGTAATTGTATCTAATTATCTTTATCTTTTTCTTTTTTTCTTCTGTATGTAGCATAGTGAGTTCAAGGCTAGCCTGGACTACATAGTGAGATACTGTTTCAGAAAACAAAGCAAAACACCAACCAAGAATAGGTGTATAAGTCAGGGTTTTTACAAGAGGAACAGATATAACACAAGATGTAAAAACGTATAACAAATTACAAGATTGGCTTATGATGGTCAGCCACAGAGCAGATGAGGAAGCATACAGAGGGCATCTGCACACTAGAGACTGAAGGATTCAGTCTAAGGTCTGGAGCTCACTGCAGTGTTCCTTGCAAGTCTGTAACAGGAGGCCAGTGGGTCTGTGGTAGAAGCCTGAGTTACACCAGAAGGCTTAAGGATGCAAGGCAGAGGCCGAAGAGTCTGCACTACAAACCAAGAGAAGATGTCCAAGCTGACTGTGAAGACCGGAGCTCCTCTGAGGAAATGGGGCAGAGGAAATGGCTCAGCGTCAGGGAGATGGCTCAGTGGAATAAGCGCTTCCCTGGCAAGCGCAAGGGACTGAGTTCAATCCCTGGTTCCGACAAAAAACAAAAAGAAAGAAAGAAAAAAAAAAAAAGGAAATGGAATGCTCCATCCTTCTTCAATTCCCTTTTATATCCTTTAAGCGATGAGTCACCCTAGGGGTGGAATTGCTGAGCAGATTTAGTTAAGCTTCTAGCTTCTCAAGTTGACACAATCAGCCACTGCAATCCACCCCTTGTCAGAGTGGTAACTAGACATTTCAAGTCAGTCTAGATACAAAGATATACATATAATTGCATCTAACATGTCATAACTATCCTGCATACAAATGGAAAAACCCTAATTCCCTTACCAAAATAGATGGTAAGTTTTCTTGCTTGATGCTTGTTTAATAATTTCATAACTTCAACATTACACACAGGATTAATAATCCTTAAGAATCTCTATTAAATATATCAATATTATAACAGAACCACATAGGGATGGAACAGTATAATTATAATCCTCTTCTCTGTAGCTAATCACAGAGTTGTAGTTGGTATTTAGAACTACCTTCTTGCATACCCATTTTGTATTCCCTTGGCCTTCAGCAAGCATCTCAGCAAGTTTTGGTTCTTTCCCTGGTGGGCCCATGCCTTCATTCCTGAAGGCTCTGGACCATTTGTCTTTGTGTCTGTTTTAGGTTGTTGTAGCTTCTTATTGGCTTTAATAACAGGGTGTGGTAAAACTAGGAGACACCCTAAGGTCCCTCCTGCATGTATATTCTTTTTTTCTTTTTTTTTTTTTGTCTTTTTTTTTTTCTGTCTTTTTGAGACAGGGTCTCACTATGCAGCTCAGGCTGGCCTTAAGCTCACTTTGTAGCTCAGGCTGGTCTCGAACTCACAATAATCCTCCTGCCTCAGCCTCCCAAGTGCTGGGATTACAGGCCTGCACCACCACGCCCAGCTGCATGTATATTCTTCTATTCTTCCATTGTGGAGTAGTAATCCAATTTTCCCTTGATAGTCTAGATCAATAACCCCTGACAATACTGTGACTCCTTTTTAGCTTGTCTCCTCAGTGGCATGAGAAGACCAAAGTGACCAGGGGGAAAACTTAGCTTCCAGTTCAATGGTATCATTGCTGTGCTTCCTCTTGGTACACAGTCCCTTTCCTCATGGACTGGGACTTCTAGTCCAGCAGAACATAAGGCTGTGGGGACAGGAAGCAAAACTTTAGCTAGTGTATCACTAGGTATAATAGTGAGTGGTACCATTCCTACCCCCACCCCTTGATTCCTGGACCCACATATCCTGGCTATGGGAGACATAATATCACACAAAGAGCACTGATTCAAAGCATTTACAGCCTTTTGAAGTACCTTACCCCTGTCCCGTAAAACACTGGCACCTAGCTGGTGCTGTAACTGTGTCACCAAAATACCATTCCATCTTTCAATCAATCCAGCTGCTTCTGGATGCTGAAGAATGTGATAAGACCAGTGAATTTCATGAGCATGAGCCCACAGCTTCAGTTCTTTTTTTTTTTTTTTTTTTTTTGTCTTTTCGAGACAGGGTCTCACTGCAGTTCAGGCTGGCCTTAAGCTCACTTTGTAGCTCAGGCTGGTCTCGAACTCACCAACAATCCTCCTGCCTCAGCCTCCCGAGTGCTGGGATTACAGGCATGCGCCACCACGCCCAGCTAGCTTCAGTTCTTTAGCTGTGAAATTTGTTCCTTTATCAATGGGAATGATCCTCAATGGGATTGAGGGAATGCTGTGTGGAATTCCATGATGATAAATAAGGCATTCTGTAAGTCCATGGATGGTAGTTTTGGCAGAAGTGTTATGTGCAGCAAAGGCAAATTCATATACAGAATATGTGTCTATGCCAGAGAGGACAAAATACAGTCCCTTCCATGATAGAAGTGGTCCAATATAATCAACCTGCCACCAGGCCACAGGTTGACCACCCCCAGGGGATGGTGCCATATTGGGGGCTCAGTGTTGGCCTCTGTAGCTAGTATATTGGGCATTCAGCAGTGGCTGTATCCAGGTCAGCCTTGATGAGTTGGGGTCCATGTTGCTGAGCCCATGCATAACCTCTGTCCCTGCTACCATGGCCATTCATGGGCCCATTGGGCAGTGACAGGGGTGGCTGAAGAAGGAGGTTGACCACTATCTTCAGAATGGGTCATCTTGATTATTAAAGTCCTCTTCTTCTGATGTTGCCTTTTCATGAGGGTTTACATGGGAAACAAATATTTTTACATACTTTGCCTATATGGAGTGGTCTACCCAAATACCTGTTCCTCAGATATCTTTGTCACTGATTTTCCAATCATGCTCCTTCCAAGTTCCTGACCATCCAGCCAGACCATTGGCTATAGCCTATGAGTCAGTATACAGCTGCACATCTGGCCATTTCTTCTTCCAGGCAAAATGTACTACCAAGTGCATTGCCCAAAGTTCTGCCCACTGTGACGATTTCCCTTCACCACGGTCTTTTAGTGACATCCCAGAATAGGGCTGTAATACTGCAGCTGTCCACTTGCAGCTTGTACCTGAGTAATGTGCAGAGCCATCCATAAACCAGGCCCTTGTCTTCTCTTCTTCTAACAGCTAATTATGTGGTATTCCCCACAATGCCATAGGTGCATGCTGGGAAATAGAAGGCAATATGGCAGACATAGGAGCCATAGTTATCTGGATATCTTCCTCATGAAATTTACTTGTACCCTCTGGACCTTTCTCTGGCTCTATCATAAATATATCACTTCCATTTAATGATAGACTGTTTCTGTGCATGTCCAAACTTATGACTTGGTAGATCAGATAAAATACCCAGGCTTCGATAGGCAACTCAGGTTTCATGGTGACCTGGTGTACCATAGTCAAATGTTCAGTTTTCACCAAGTCCCAGTAGCATGCCAAGATCTGTTTCTCAAAAGGACAGTAGTTGTCTGTCTACCAATGATGGCAGAGCCTTGCTCCAAAATCCTAAAGGCTTCCACTGAATCAATGGGGGCCTTCCAGAGAGTCCAAACAGCATCCCTATCTACCACTGACACTTCAAGTACCATTGGATCTGCTGGATCATATGATCCCAGGGGCAGAGCAACCTGAACAGCAGCTGAGACCTGTTGCAGAACTTTTTCCTTTTCTGGGCCCCTCAGTTCAGTTCAAAAGACCAGAAGGCTCATAGAAAGCCTGTAAAGACCGGGATGGGGAGGTTTCTGCAAGGAAGAAGGACTGCATTGATTGTTGGACTCTGGATCATTTATATTTTGACTTGGCAGAAAAGTTGTCTGCATTATGCTCATGTCCAGGGACTTTATCGGAGACTGAGTTTAAGCGTGGTGGACTGATCAATCTGGCAAAAGATATTTCAAAGCAGCCAAATATTGGGGCAGTGGCCTGGTTATTGCTGGGGGCTTTTAGCCAGATTTATGTTGAAGATGAAGAGCAAAGAGCCCAGCAGGATGGTTCAAAATGTTGCGAGTTTGGCCAGAAAGAAAGTGCCAAGGAAGCTGTGGACTGCAAAGATGGAGCGAAGAGGATCTCCATTGGTGGGAAGGAGCCTGAGAATGGAAAGGATGGCCTGAGGGCATCACAGGAGGAGGCAGGTCTCCACCCTTCGCAGCCTCAGAACTGCAAAGATCGGGACTTTGCCTTGAGGGGAAAGCCGCTGAGCCCTGTGTTCCAGAATGCTGGCAATGGCCACACCAGGTTCCAGAATGGCATCAGCATGGAGAATTTGTTCCTAGGAATCAGAATCACTCAGCCATCCAGGCACTCGACCCCTACACCTAAGAGAAAGGAAAGCCTGGCTACTGGTCCAGCTGGCAGCAGACCTTGGCATCATCCACATGGCAATGGTTCTAAGTGCATTCAGAATGCAGGAGTTCTGAGCTTAAGAAGCTTCCACCTCGACTTCAGAAAAAAGCCTGGGAGGCCAGGCAGTGTGTCCCTGAGAGGGCAGTGTGTGAAGCTATGAAAAAGAAGCCTATTCAGTGGAAACCTCAGAACTTTGAGAAATCCAAGAATGTGGATGGTCTAAGAAAAGCTGCAAAAAGGGAGCAAAGCAGTCCTGAGAGAAAAGCTGTAGGAGCTATTAGCAGGAGTGCCATGTAAGGCTTTTGCAGCTCACAACTCATTACAGGGTGCTTTGGGTGGTCCACAGGGAAGTACAGGGCTTAACATTTGCTCTTCTGGGCTTGTTTTGGTCCCAGCTGTTTGTATCCTGCTGTGTATACCTTTTGGAATGGCAATGCTTATCTTGTGCCTTTGCATGTTGGAAGTGTTTAACTTTTCATTTGTAGAGGGACTCACAGCTAAGAGTTTGCCTTAGACCTTAAAAGCTTGGGACTTGGACTTTTTTGGTGTTGCTAAAACTGTTACAACTTTGGCAACTCCCAGAGAGTCTTTTACATAAACAGATGTGCATGAGTCTTTGGAGGGCCAGGGACGACATGTCATGGTTCTAATGTGATACAAGGTTCAAGTTGTAAAACTTACCAAGTTGAGGAGGGGTGGATTGTGTTAGTTAATACATTGTATCAAGTTGGCTGAATCGCAGTTCTCTGTGAGGGGGCCCAGCCCTGCAGGTGCGGCAGGGCCCAGAAATTGAAAAAGGCTTCTTGCCTCCCTGCCTCTGATTCCGTTAAGAAGTCCCAGTCTTCAGAGGAGCTTGACCTTTGCAGCTGCACCACTTTGAAGAAGCTCTGACCATCGCCCTGGAGCTACGGTCTTCGGTCTTCGCAGTCAGTGTAGAAGGAAGAGAGAGGCTTGATGGACACTGTCGCTGCTGCTGCCCCTCTGCTCTCCATTGTCTTCTGCCACATGAACTGCTGTTATTTGCCTTGGAGCCAGCGGAATATGGACCGAACCCTCCAGTAACTGTGAGCTAAATAAACCTTTCCTTCCTTCATTTTGAATGTTGAGTATTTGTCCCAGCAATGAGTAAAAAAGTAACTAAGACAGCTTCCGTGCCCTAGGGTATAGAATTGCTGAGCTGATTTAGTTAAGCTTTTAACTTCTCAAGTTGACACAAGCAATCAACCACTGCACTGAGTAATTTATAAACTTTGAAAAAAAAAGATATTGCTCATAGTCGTGAGAGCTGGGAAGTCCAAGCCCAAGGTGCCAGTAGACTGAGTGTGTAATGAAGGCTGGGTCTCTGACCCCAAGGTGACAAAGTACTTCTCTGTCCTGCATGGAGAATAACACTGTACTCTTACACCAGTAGAGGCAAGAAGGCAAAAGGAACAAACTTGTACCTGTTTTATAAAACCATTCATGAAGGTTTCACTCTATAATTTATACTCCTAGAGCCCCCACCTCTTAATACTACTATGGGGAGTTGATTTCAACACATGCATTCCCTGAAGCATCCCATAACACTCCTGTGTTGACATATAACCCCCAGAGTGAGAAAATTAAGAGGAGAGCCCTTTAGGAGGTGATCAGGACCTGAGGGATGAACACTAGTGAAGGAGATTCTTGCCTTTATAAAAGGGTTTAAAAGCCAAGCATGGTATAGCACATACCTACAATCCCAGCACTTGGGAAGCTGAGATAGGAGAAACATCACAAATCCAAGGACAATTTGGGTTGCCAAGAGTAACCTGAACTGGTGCTGGGCGTGGTGGTGCACAATAAGCATCCCAGCACTGAGGATGCTGAGGCACAAAGATTGCCATTAATTCAAAGCCAGCCTGCTCTACGTAGTGAAACCATATTTCAAAAACAAACAATGCAAATACAGAGAAAGCACTGGAGGAATCCAGTTTGCACCTCCACCACTCAGGGACAAAGGCACTTCTAGGCTGTGGATTTTGGACTTGTCCACCTCTAGAACCATGAGCAGTAAACTTTGATTGTTTATAAATTACTCACTCATGGTTATCTTCATATATATATCCAAACACACGGGATAACACTTCAATAAAATGTATCAATATACCAAAGGTCTTTATTACATAACAACTTATTCCAAAATTTAATAGCCTAAAATAAGCATTACCTTGTACTTTTTGGCAGTGCTGAGAACTGAATCCAGGACCTCGTGTACACTAAGAACACGTTTCATCACCACGCTATAACCTCAGCCCCCCCATTTCTGAGGATCAGGAATCTAGAAGTTTAACAGAGTGGTTCTGCTTCAAGGAGTCCCATATGCCTTGTTGAGCACGGCTGTCTCAGAAATTTTCAGGATGAAGGGAAGAAATAAAGACAAGAGCCATAAAGCTAAGATCAGGTGGAGCCTCCTTTCCTGATAGGAGAAAAGAGCTTGTCAACCACAGCAGGAAATTAATTTACACATTCATCAGGTTGATGTCATGTGACACCCCTCTGCCTATAACCTGCTTGCATGGTAGCCACAGAACTTGGTGGTCTCTGGACTGGAACAGCTAGTTCAAATGCTCTCTTTTTTTTTTTTTTGGCACAAGCGGGGACTGAACTCAGACCCTTGCGTTTACCAGGGAAGCGCTTATTCCACTGAGCCGTCTCCCTGCCTCCCCCATGCTCTTTGTTCTTTCCTCAGGTGTTCAATGATCTCCAGCTGGCCTTGCTCCAGTCCCACCCACACAGCGATGGGTCTCCAGCTTCAGCCACTCCCCACACCCATGACGTCTAGAGTGGTTGTCACCGGGGGCTGTCTCTGGTTTGCTCTGGAGAAGCTGCTGCCAAGATGGTTCCCTCAAGTGGCAGTTGGCTGCGAGTCACAGTTCCCACTTGGTGTCAGCACAAGGCCTGAGTTTCTTTCTTTCTTGCTTTCCTTTTTTTTTTTTTTTTTTTTTGGTGGAACCAGGGATTGAACTCAGGCCAGAGCCTCTTAGCACAGTTAGCTCTCCGTGGGGGTGTTGGAGTATTCACTGCACACAGCTCCCCTCTCCTGAGCACATCCAAGGTGGAGCCTGAGGGAAGTCACAAGCTTTCTGTGACCAAATTGCCCAATATGATAATACTTGCCCCCTGGACCCTGGAGATAGCGCAGTAGAATAATCACTTTTCTGGCAAGTGCAGGGTCCTGAGTTCACTCCCTGGTATTGCAAAAAAAAAACTATGTTCCCTGAGTTAATGCGTAAAAACAGCATTCGGTGTTTTAAAATTACTATTTATTTGAATTTAAAAGGAAGGCCTATATGTCTGACTGTAGGCAGAATTATTCTACATAAATTATTTCAATGTTTTCTGAAAATGTTAAGTATTGTAAGAAAGCTATCT